>OVAO01004648.1:0-10028 GCA_900406285.1 Biscutella auriculata
CAAAACCAGCAGCTCATCACGCCAAAGCCATCCTTCCTTGGGCTAGGATCACGTCAGATTATGAACCTCTTTTTGAGTTATTAACATGCTTTTAGAGCATTGTTGTCTCCTTTCAGGGTTTCGCAGGCCTAAAAGGGAAATCTCAGGAAAGAAGGTTTTTTGGACTCATTTGGGAAGATATTCGAAGTAAAGTCTTCTGTCCCAGCTCGAGTTCGATCGAACCACATTTGGTTCGATCGGACCCCTCCACCGAGATGAAGCGGTCGAACCGGATCCAAAGAATCAAAGACCAAGTAAAAAAGAAGATCTGGTTCGATCGAACTGAACCCCAAGATAAAGCGGATCAAACCGTCGCACAAAATCCAGGATCTCCATACAAGACAAAGGCTGGTTTGATCGAACCACATCCGGTTCAATCAAACCATAACTCCGATTTTCCTTTTTCAGATTTCAAAGCCCAAGGTCCGCTTGACTTGAAGAAGCTCTAAAAGGACGCAAGAGACTCGATTTTCAGCACGCTTTAAGACTCTTTACTTAGTTTTTTGTTTGACTTTTCCTGCAATTAAGATTTTCTAGAGAATAAGCTTTAGGGAGATAGATTGCGAATTGACAACTTGTAGTCTGGAACCTAGTTATTGATTAATCAGAATTGTTTTCATGCTTTCATCTATACCTTATTTGGTTGTTATTACCATGTCTGAGTAGTTCAATTAGTTCAGATCTAAGGATTTCGCTAGTAGGGTATCTCCCTTAGTAGTTGATTTGCTAGCCTATATTCGATATGGCAAATTGGATCTAGGCTTAGGATGATCCAACCCTGACAAGCATTAAATTGGATCACCCAAATCAGTAATTAGGGGAGTTTAGGTTGATCACTTCTGTCTGACAAACAGAGCGATCACCTAGTGACCTTACTAGACTTTGTTTAACCGAGACTGCTTAGTTCGAAGGGATAACAACTTGATTGGACTACCGGGATTTGTAGGTTCTCGGGGCTAGCCAAGTGACATGGTTAGTACCTGAAGGGCTCTGTTAGGCATAGGTTCACACTTGAGACCCCGGGGTGGACCTACTTTAAGAAGTCTAGTAAAGGAGACATAGGTTAGATTCTGTAGTGGTTATAACTCTAGTCTGGTACTGTGTGACGAGTATTGGGTGTTTGACGAGTAAGACCAGGAATCTAAACGATGTTTCCGTATCCTATTTTCTTTTCTCAATGACCTATTTGAGAGATTCCTGTCAAAACCCCTTTTAGTGTTCCTTAGGTTTGATTGCTTGCTTATATCTGAATCACATACCTTGTTCAATTTACTGCTTTCTTATTGCTTTAATCATTTCTAGTTACAATCAACCAACGTTTGCTTACATCTTAGCCATCACTAGGTCTGATTCCCTCTTTGTGTTAGTCTTTAGTCTCTGTAGATTCGATCCCTACGTACTACAGTGACCGTCTGTGCACTTGAAGATATTAGCTTTCTTGGGTAAAACCTGAGTGACAACAAGTTTTTGGCGCCGTTGTCGGGGACTAAACGTGCTAGATTGATCTACGACAATTTTTCTGATTTACGACTTATTTTTCTTTGCAGATTGATCTAACCATTTCTTAGATCGAACGAACCTTTTCATCGCGCAAATCCAATTCGATCGAACCACCATTGGATCAATCGAACCTTGTTGTTTTGCAATTTAAGTTTGATCAAACCCAACCAGTTCGATCGAATGAACGCTTGATTTGACAATTTTCCCTTTCTTTTTCTTTCAGGTGCATGAGTGTGAGGCATACGAGGAGAAAAGGAACTGAAAAATATACTGTCCTTGGAAAACGAGCTTGTACGCTTAAAAAGACAAACTAATAAAGGAAGAAAACCCAGGATCGAGATGGCTAACAAAGAACAAAACCTTCAGCTGCCCATGATCCAGAATCCTCTACAGGGAGGAGGACTCAATTTACCACATGTTGTGGATGAAAACCAACATCGTGCAAGTCTCAATCCACCTGCTAGAGCTAGGAACCAACATGTCCCTAAGGTGGTTGGAATGAATGCTCAAAGACTCACCCTAGAATGCTACGACACTACCACTGCTCAGTTCATAATTGGACAGGGAGTGCAACTACCTCTAGTGGAGAGAAGAAATTTCGCTATCAAGACCGGTCTCATCAACTTGGTTCAACAACATAAGTTCCACGTAATGGCTAGTGAGAACCCGATTCCGACGCCTCTCCAGATTCGAATCGATATGCAACACTACCAGGTCAAACAGATTACTTGAAGATGCCTTGAAATGAAAACTCTTAGAGTTCTCCTTGGCAGACAAGGCGCACAACTGGTTTCTCGAGTTGCCTCCTGGGTCCATCATAAATTGGGAGGAGTACAAGACTGCATTTTTATGGTAATTCTACACTAAGGCTAGATCTACTCAACTGAGGAATACGATCGCTAGCTTACAGTAGCTCGCAACAGAGACCTTTCATGACGCTCTCGACCGTTTCAAGCAGTATGCTACAGATTGCCCACGCCATAGATTCATTGAGGTAACCCTGCTCAACATATTCTATAATGGGGTTGCTGAGAAATACCAGAGCACCTTAGACACAACAAGTAATAAAGATTTCATGAACAAGATTGTCGAAGAAGCCCATGAGCTGATTGAAAACCTTTCAGCGAGCAGCGCCAACATGGTGAACGAATATGACAGAGGAACAGTTGGTTCCAAGCCCTACTCCTGGGAGATAGAAGAGCTCAAGGTCCAAGTAGCCCAACTATTGAAAAGGGTTCAACGCGCAGTTACAGTCAACTTCGTTGGCGACCAAGGCGTTGTGCAACATCAAAATGACAATGAAGACTTCGAGGTCGAGGTAGATTACATAGGATACTACCAAAATAAGGGGTACAACAATTACAAAAACCACCCAAACCTCTTATACGAAGCACCAACATGAAGCACCCTCATGATCAGTTTTACCAACCCTAGAAAAATTTCCAAGGTAACAACAACCCAAATTAGTTTGGTGGTAAAACATTTGCATGAAACTTAAGGCAGAACCCTCATCAGCAACAATACCAAAGACAACAACAGAACAATGAAAGTTTCCGCCCCAAACCAACCCCCTACAACGATGGGCGTACTAACAAAAGGGGCCTTTCAACAACTATGGAGAGAACCAGCCAATGTTCCAACAACAACATGCACCTATGTCTCTTGCATCCTCCGGGAAGTTCGAGGAGCTAAAGCAGATGATGTAGCAGATAGCTGCTTCCCAGACTCAGACCCCCACGACTGTTACTGCTCTTGCGAACCATGTGACCTCAACCACAACATAACTGAGAACTCATCTGAAAGCCTTCTGAGCTGGTAGTAGATTTTAATAAGTCAGGTCCTACAAAGACTGGTTGTTTAAAGTTGGATTTGACCAAGACATATGATAATCTGGATTGGAAATATCTTCAAAATCTATTAGTAGCCTTAAAGTTGGCTTCTCGGTTTATTGTTTGGATAAAAGAGTGCTCACCATCGTTATCAGTTTCTTTAAATGTTGATATGTCCCTTTTTCTAGGGAATAAAGGGAAAGGCAAGGTGATCCAATATTGTCCCCCTTATTTGTTATGGCTCTGGATGTCCTATCCAAAGCTCTTGATGTTGTTGCTGCCTCAGGAAAATTTAGGTGTCATCCTCAAGCCACCAATCATCTAGTTACACATTTGAGTTTTGCGGATGACATTTTCAGATTTTTATATGGATCAGAAGAATCTTTATAATCGATTATCAGATTCTTCATTGGTTCTACTTGGCATCAAGTCTCCAGCTCAACTTGCAGAAATCAAAGCTCTTTTGTGATGCTAACAATGTGCAGCAAATAGGTTCCTTGGTGGAATAGATCGACATTTTGCAAGGTTCCTTACCGGTAAAATATTTTTGAGTTACCCCTTCTCTTGCATAAGATGAAAACAACGGATTTTCAACATTTGCTCGACAAAGTTCATGGTCGCATATCCGCTTGGATGGTAAAGCATCTTCCGTTTGTCGGGCGCCTTCAACGAATTCAATCAGTTCTTTAGTGTTGTTAATTTTTGGGCAACTGTCTTTCCTCTTTTAAGACTATGTTTATTAGAGATAGAAAAATGTGTGATGTTTTCTTATGGACGAGGGATTTAGGGTCGACCAAGGGAGCTAAAGTTTCTTGAGTCTCGATTTGTACTCCTAAGACAAGTGGTGGTCTCAATCTTAAAAGGTTGATGCCCTGGAACAAAATATTCACCCTCAAGTTAATATGAAATCTATTCATTTGTGATGGATCGTTATCGGTTGCTTGGGTTCATACTAACTTGATTAAGGATCCATCATTTTGAGATTTCTCTCTCTTAGATAAAGGCAGTTGGATTTGGAAAAACATTCTAATGCATAAAGACATGGCTAGGTGGCATCTTATGGTTAATGTTGGATCATGCTCTAAAGTGAGGTTTTGGCAGGATGATTGGAAAATGTTGGGTCCCCCATTGATATTGTTGGGTCTAATGGTCCAAAGATTTTAGGAATTCTTCGGTCAGCTTCGGTCGTTCAAGTTTTCTCCATTATTGGTTGGCAATCGGATCATCGTTGTAATCTCGTTTATCGACCGCTTTGTCAATCCATCACTGTCCCTCCATCGTTTATCCTAGAGGCTTCAAATTCTTTTCTTGGAGAAACTCTCTCGATTCTCGACCAGTAACCTTCTCCTCCAGCCTCATGTGGAGCTACTTAAATCCGTTGGTACTTCTATCTCTTGACATAAATCAATTTGGCACAAGTTTCGTATTCCTAAGCACGCCTTTATACCGTGGAATATCTTGAGGGATTGTTACTTACTCGAGATCGGCCACAACGTTGGAACGACGTTAGAATAACATTGTCGTTCCAACGTGTCTCTTATACGATTTGGAGGATGAGACCAAAGATCATTTGTTTTTCAATTGTGATTAGTCTGCAACCGTGTGGACTTCCTTCTTCTCCCATCCGGATTTAAATCCTCCCCTGCCTATAGCAGAGATTGTCTCTTAGGTGAGGAGAAGGTCCATCATTCCTCATCTCCCCGATATTTCCTCCGTTCTCTTTCAAGCCATAATGTATGAGCTATGGAAGGAAAGGAATGCAAGGCTTCACTTGCTTCTTTCCAAACCGACCAACATTGTAATCTCTGGCATTCAGCAGATTTTAAGAGCAAAGCTCCTGTGTATTGATAAGTTGCAGGCTCCTTCTCCTACTTCATCATATTATCAAGGCGCTTCATCATTTCTTAGCACCAAGTTTGGGTACTTTCAATATCAATAAGTCTTGTTCTTCTGATATTTTAGGAACCTTTACCCTATTTTTGCTGCCTATAGTCCTTATTTGCTATTTGTAACTCCCACATTCAGAAATGGTATTATGAAATTGTAAAAAAATAAAAGTTAGTATTTTATGAAATCTTCACAAAAATTAAATCCAATTATTATACTTTCATGAAAATTTTAAAAGTTTCAAAAATCATTGATAATTTATAATACCAATTCAGCGGTACTATTCTGAATTAAATTAGTGACAAGCAAATTGAAACAGATTTAGCGGTTGCAAACCTTTCAGTTAATGATTGAGGCAAAAAGAAGTTTTTTTGGACATAAACATTTCATTTAAAAATGCATATTTATTGTTGTAAGAACCCACCAATTTGTAACCTCTTGTGTGGACAATTATATAATGTTTCGGTTCATATATAACTATATCTAGCAACAAAAAAATTAAAATTGCATATTTGATCTCCCTACTTTTTGTTGTATTCTCTAACTTGAACAAAAATTAAAATTTCCGGAGAAGGTTGTTTCTATATAGAACTCGATCAAAATTGAGTAGAATGATCTATAAACATTTATGTCATCTAATGATTTGGTCCTAAGTTTCACAAGTGTTTTTATTTTTATGTCCTGGAAAATTAAGTTTGATTAAGTAAGTATAGTCCCTATGCGAAAAGTGCAAGCAAATTAGCTCGTTAGTTTTGTTCCTCAATTTTCTTTGATAATAATCAAAGATCATTAAACCTTAATTACTGCGTTTTAAGAGTTAGATCAATATAGTAGGCACGTGGCAACTTTCAAATGAAAGAGTAAAAAACATTTATCATAAGACATATAGAAAAAAAAGGATTAGTGGGTCATCCTTTACTAAATAATTTCGTTCATACTTCAGACACAAAATAAGAAGAATTATATTTAAACATGTTGACAAAAAACACATGATAAGTGGAAACAAATCCAACTTGCGCATTTGCATTTTAATTTATTTTAAGAATATCAAATTAGGTTTTAAGGTTGAGACTTTTTTATAAAGACATAGTTAATTAACATCAATGTTGATTTCAACTTTAATACTAATCATTTATCTTAATGACACTTGATCATTCTAAGTCCATCATCATTTATAGTATTTGCAAGTGGAGAACCGTCCATACATATTAAAATATTAACTCATTTTATCATATAACAACGTTCTCATTAGGATATCTTAACTTGCAAAAGTCAATGCTATAAAAGTTTCAACTCCTAGATCGTATCAGGATTTGTATCAATTATCAAAACACATGCAGAACAAAATATATGTATAAAACACTAGGGTTTATTTCTTAAGTCTATTGATTAAACGGGTCAAACTACTTACCGAATTATCTTTAAACTATTGATTATACGGAACAAATAACTTACCGAGACCGAGAAAGTAACGAGTATAAAAAATAATATAAAATAAAGACTACTTGTTGCAATACTAATTTGCTTCTTAATTAATGATTTTGACTTTATGAATTATTAAAAAGAGTGGATTAGTTGGCCCTTAATGGTGGAGATTAATTTAGTAAGAAGAATAAGAGAGGTGTAGTCTTTTGTGTCAGTTTATAATTTGGTCGATCTTACTGTTTTTTGCTGGCACTAAAATGTAGTTGTCTTGACTCATTATTTAACCTACCTTTTGCAGTTGACGTATCATTATTACGCTTTTTTTTTAATTTTATTTTCACTTATCATTATTCGATATACAAAATCTTATGTAGATGTTTTGATACACAACAAGTGAAGCCTGGACTCAAAATAGATACGCATCTTAATTTATCTTAGAGGTTAATATAAGTAGTGTTGTTCACCTCTTCCAGAATACATAATTTTTTGTTTGGGTAGAAAATGAGATTATAACTTGAAAGGATTTGATCTTTAATCTCACAAGATTGGTTCACTAGTAAAATTTCTGTAAATAACCACGGAAAAGTCATAAAATTTTTGTGGTTAAAAAAAATCCTCGAAAAACTTATGAATTAATTATGAAATGTGTTTGTGGCTAATATAGCCATAAATTAATCACGAAATGTATTCGTGGCTACGCTACCCATGAAAGACCCACAAACTATTTTGTGGCTAAATCAAATTAGCCACAAATTTCGTGACTAAATCAAAATAGCCACGAATTTGCCACGAAATATGTTCGTGGCTAATTTTAAAACATAATTAAAACCCTTAAACTCTATACTCTAAACCCTATACTCTAAACTCTCAAACTCTTAAACTCCAACCAGTAACTCAAAACTCTAACTAAAAACCCACAATACAATATTATAAATTAAATATTCTAAACCTTGAACACTAAAACTCTAACCTTTAACTATAAACTCTAAATTCAAAATTTTAAACTTTAAACTCTGAATCATATATTTTAAACCATAAATCATAAACCCAAAATTCTGAACACTAAATCATAAACATATATTCTAAACTCTAAAGCTCTAACTCTTTATTAAGCTCTAAACCCTAAACCATAAATGAATAACATGAAAAAATATAATAAAAATGAATACTTAGATAAAAATAAATTAAAAATCGAAACTATTAACAAAGAATGAATAAATATGTAGAACAAAATATATTGATAATTGAAACTATTAACAAATAATAGTTAAATATATAGAACAAAATAAATTGAAAAAGAAACAGTCAACAAATAATTAAATCGACGGGTTCGAGCGATGAGGTAATACTATATGATGTATTAATCACCTATGATGTATGATAGATTATACTATAACAAAATCGATACTAAGCTTCAATAATTTATATATATATTAAAAACAAATTGTAATCTTCTCCATTACTATTAGATAATACATTATTATATCAAACCTTATCATTTCAAAATAATCATCTTTTATATATATAAAGACTATATTGAACATATTTATATAATTATATCTTAAATAATCCGAACCAAACTAAAATAATAAATTTTAAAAATTTCGAGAAACAAACTTTTGATTTAACCGAACCAAAATAAACTGAACCAAATAAACCGAAGCACAAATAATCTGACCAAACTAAACTACTAAATAGTTTATTACCAAATGGTCACATTATTAATAACATCATATTAGCACATCGGTTAAACCCGAGCCAAATCGATTATGATAAAAAAAAAAACTAAAACGCTATTTATCAATGTAGTAATATATTATAGTTATATTATCATTGAACAATAATGTCATAGTAGTCTTGTGGTTAGAGTGCAGTTGTGTGGTTCTCCAACCTAGAGTTCGAATCCCCTCTAATGCATTTAAGTGATTTATTTTGTAGGTTTACTGGCGGGGATGGAGGGGCCACTTGTGACGACGGAGGGTTGGTTCACCAGCGGACCTTCTGCGGCGGTGGACCTCTGATGAGAGTTCTAATATATATAATTTTTATTTTTTTAATTTATAATTCATTAGCCACGAAAGGCCAATGAAAATGTTTCGTGGAAAAAAAGTTATGGATACCTACAAAGTTTTCCGTGGCTAATTTGTGGCAAACTCACTAGGAATAAGCCACAAAACCTAATTTCCCATAAGACTACTTATAATTTTCTTTTCATAATTAATCCATGATTAAATTCGTATAACCATAAAAAAAAACTGACCATATCCACAAATTTTGACATGACTCGTGTTTTTACCAGTGGTTGAATAAGAATGAGAGATGGTACCGATCAAGAAAACACAAATTGCACAAAACAATGAATGAGGTCGTGGCCTAAGAGCGTACTTTTCTTTAATAGAAAATGAGATAACTATTGATTTATAATATCTTATAGATATTGGTGGGGTGGGAGTTAGTTGAACATTAAGGCCCACCAATTAAGTTCTAAATCTAATCCCAAAAAATCAAAAACCAAATTTATAAAAGAAAAGTTGTGGCCAGCCAAATTTTTAATTCTAACCTCATTCCATTCGTTTTAAATGATTTATTTTTGTACAGTTAAATATTTATAAATTAATAGTGTTGAAATTAAAATATTATATTAATTTAAATGATATTAAATTTATAGAGTTTAAATTTTGGTGGTAACACAATAACAACAGTAACACAAATGGTTAGACTTTATCATATACAATTTTAGTATTTTTGGTATGCTCCTAATTTAATTCTCAATGGGAAATATGGTTTACATTATGAACTTAGTATTAGTAAAGTTGGTTCTAAACTTAGTGAGTGAATAAGATTATTTTGAGTTAGATATCAAGCAATAATAAGTAGTGGGATAGTGATGAATACTTTCATTGTTCAAATAATATCACAAATNNNAATAATAAGTAGTGGGATAGTGATGAATACTTTCATTGTTCAAATAATATCACAAATCTGATTTACAAATATGTAAGAGTTTAGTTCTCTCCAAAATCCATAAAGCCCGTTTACAGAGGGAAGAAACTATAAACAAGAACGACATACGAAAGAGAAAGAAGACTTTAAGCCATTTTACTGAAGTGATGTTTATTGGTTAGATTCGGAAATGATTACATAAGATTCCTTATATAGAGAAGTTAGAGCAGGTTTTACAGAAATGTAATTTGTGTTTATTCAGTTAACAGTCAAGGACTGAAATCGATTGTAGAGATAGTGTACTAATGTCCTTTGTTTTTTACTGTAGCAGGTTTAAATGGTGATGTGAACTTCGGAGTTCTCTCCTTTTTGTCTTGTGTCGAAACTTTTGATTGAGGGAAAAAA
>OVAO01004649.1:0-10027 GCA_900406285.1 Biscutella auriculata
GGGATGTGGATTATGAAACCAAAGCAGTTTAGATAGACTCTAGTTTAAGAAAAGAAAGGTGCTCTAAAGGAAAGATATAAAAAAAGAAAAAAAGAAAAATAATAATAAAAAGAATAAAATCTTTGGAGTAGAAAAAGAAAAGAGTCTAAAAAAGAAAGAAAAATCCTCAAGTCTTAGAAAAAGAAAGAAAAATGGTGAAGAAAGAAATTCAAAGAGAGTAGGGTTGGGTAGGTCTAGAGTCTTGTTTAGGTGGTTCTGGTTGCTCGATATTGGTCCCCTATACGCTCTCTATCTTGCTCGGTTTTGCTCTAACCCTTTCACTCCGCGAGAGAACAGTTGTTACAATCAACCTCCATGCCTTGAGGAACCTTCTCTCTTTTTGCGTTAAAATCCCCTTTATATCGAACCGATTGAAACCGTTGTGCATGTCTTGATAATGTTTCACGCTCACCTGAATGAATGTAGGAAAACATGACTAGGTTTAGTTAGGTGGATCGCCTTGGCTTGGTAATAATGATGGATGAAAACTGAGCTTGAATGATAGGACGAGTAGTTATGCATGATTTGAAACGCTCTCATTGTTGACTTTAGACTGTTAAGATCTTGTTTTCAAACCTCTATCTCTTATTTAGGTTTTGTCTTGCTTGAGGGCAAGCAAGGTTTAAATTTGGGGGAGTTTATATACTCGGTTTTTTATGCCTTTTTACCCATCTTTTACGATCATTTAAGCATATATTATGATGCATAAGAGTCCTTTAGGCTTGCATAATGTATATATTATATATTTTAGGTGATTAGAAGATCAAACATAAATTGGGAGCATCAAGAACCAAAAAGTCAATATTTAGCCGTTTTCGGGCCCTAAAATCAGTCTAAGGGCTTGTAGCATCGACCAAAGCATCTCGGGTCAAGGAATATCGACGAAGACCACCTCAATATCGACCACCTCATTCCCAATGAGCCAATATCGACCATAGGAGAAGGAATATCGACCAAGGAGTGCCCCGGATTCCAATATCGGCCTATGAAGACGCAATATCGGCCAGGTTGTGGCCGATACTGTAATATCAGGCAATGAAGAATGAATATCGGTCATGCCTTGGCCGATATTGGATGTCACTCATGCCAAAAATGACATTTTTGCCCCTAGATCTCTCACCTATAAATAGTCACATCATGCCATCATTTGTGGTAGGTAGAAAATAAGTAGAAGTAGTAGTGGTGTGACGTTTTATGCTCTTAGAGAGCGTTTAGGAAGTTTTAGTGGCCTCCTTAGGGAGAGCCGCTATAGTTTTCTTTCTTGTTCTTAGTTCGTATTTTAGATCTTGTAATGACGTTTTGTTAAGGAACCTTGCCTTAGTTTTAACGAATCAGATCTTTGCTTGTTATCCGCTTTGTTCATTTATGATGTTTGAGTAATCATCCTCTGGGTAATTATCTGAGTAAGATCAGGGTATTAGATCTTCATATCTGGTGTTTGGGGGTTTAGAATAACAAGTATCTTATGCGATAAGATGATCTTAAGGCTAGATTGAGCCTTGACAAAGAAGACTAGATCTAGATCTAAAGAAGACTTTTAAGCCCGAAAAGAACTAGTTAGTCTTTTGTTCAAATCTGTTGCAATTCTGAAATGTTTTTCTAGAATAGTTGTTTTAGGATGGTTGTATGGGAAATGTTTAATGCTTCTAATATGTTTGCATTTGAGGCGCGAAAGCGCGGTGTTAGCATGTTAGGATATGGATTTCCACCACGAGAGTGGGTTAATTATGATCAGAAATCCTTAGACCTAAGATTCCCTGAATAGATGAAATCAACTGCCTGGATTATTACCCAGTTTCTCTAAGTTTATGGATCTAGGGTTGATGATGGTTTAGATGAATTGCTTTTGAATGTTCTGTGTTTAATTCTTTCATAATCTTCATGCTTCATGCTTTGTGTGTTTAATGCTTTAATATATCTGATCCATCTATTTTAGATCCGTTCCTATCTTATTTGGCTAGAGAATGCTGATAGGTTGTTAGATCTAAGCAAGGCATGCCGAATACATCTTAATTGACGCGAGAGTGCTTTAGGATTGTTTGGTAGTTCAACATAGACTAGATCTTTAATTGCTTCTGGTTCCCGAAGCATTTGAGGCGCAAGAGCGTGGTGTAGGGGTAATTCAGAGAGAGATTCATCACGCCAGAGCGGTTAGATCCAATTTGGATAGATCTTAGACTAAGGATAGCTTTATTGTTGAATTGAACATCATTTGCATGAAATCGATTGCCTAATTTGCTGCCCTGATTCATAATCTTAGTTTTCTTTTTGTTTTAAGATTTCGTCTGTTTCGTTGTCTTTTCTGCGTTTGTTATCTTTGCTTTGTTTTCTTTTCTGCTCAGTAGGATTTGTTTGTGACAGACAAATTGCCTATCTTTTGACTTGTACCAGACATAATTCTCTATAGTCCTAGTATGTAAGTCAATCCCGGATTAGGTTCGACATTTTAAACCCGATCTATACTTCATTTGACTAGTAAGTAGGAAAAACCATCTTTACCATGGGAAAAACCTGCTTATCAGAGATTGCCACTCAATTGCGCCATCCGACACATAGATTCTAGCAACCTTGGCTGCATTAACGTAGCCAAAATGTTGAAACCTTCGTCTCTTCTTTCGACATACGAACATACTAGAATCATGTCGTAGAGATATCACGCTTTGATGTGACCATTCTTTGTAGCGAATTTTAATTGAGTCAGACCTTCATATGCTCTCTCTGTCCTTCTGTTATCGAAGTAGGAAGTGATTCCTTCCCTGTAGAGTGCATCAGGATTCCTGGCCTGACAAAAATGTGTCATGGCAACGGCTAAACTCGTAATCCATTCACTGTCTCTTATGGCTGGAACATATTCCAGGGTTCCTGAAATGACATACCCTTCAAACGCCTTCAATATTCCAGTGTCTCCTAAACACTTTGTTTACTTTGCCGAGAGATGCACAATCTTTAACACTCGACCTCGCCACATGGACAGTGATATCCACCAGAAGTTTGTCGGGAAGACTAGCAAGAGAAGGAGCTCTTTTCACCATACTAGCTGTTGTTGTTTTTTGAAGTTATTATAGTTACTTTCATGAAAGCAATGTAATTCTTTAGAAACAACAAGTACCACTCAGCCGTTTTTATGTTCACATGTCAGCTGTTAAAAACAGTTATAATCTGCAAATCGGCCGTAATGAGTAACACAATCGTTAATAATAATATTGTACCTAACACGTCATATGATGTCTTTTAAAGCAGTAGTAAACCAAAAATAAATCATAACTCAACCATATTAGAAATATAAGCCAACCGTATTAAAAACACAGGTCAGCCGAAGTTTTTTTTGTCAACACAATTAAATAAAATATTAAATATTAAAATAAACGTAAACCTAAACACTATTACAAGTTGATATGTCTTATCACGCAATTATGTTTTCATATTAGGCAGCTATGATGTCATAGTGCGAGGGAAATGATGTCTTTTACGTCACCGGTGTAATGATAGAACGAGACGACACTAGAATCGAGTAAACATGGAACGCAGTATTTTCAAATTTCATCTTGAACGCTGAGATTGTGTTTCCGGAATCTTGAACGCTATGATGTCATATGTCATATCACCTAAGAAATTATGTCTTTTATTACGTTACCGTTTTCCCGCAAGAAAACACCTTCCTCCCAAAATCATTTTATTGCGTAACAAGTTCAAAAAGCACTAAGAGGTACTTTGCCGTAATAAGACAACAAAACAGCCGTTTAAGACTTTATTCTTATCAGTAAATCAACTGTTACTGATTTATGAATTAGATAGTTTTATTTACTTTTCGACTAAGTTTAATTTAAATTGAAGGCAGAGTTATGAATTTTTGAAGATATTTAGATTACGCTTGTGTTTGTTCAAATTCTCTATTCGTAACTTGTGCTTGTTCTTTCATTGGATGACGAACATTGGGTGATGTATCACGTTGATTAAGTGAAGCAAAAGATCGATGTGTACGAATCAATCATTGGAGAATAACCCAAAGAGTGAGGAGAGATGTCGAAGTGCATTTAGACCGGTATTGGTAATGATCCCAGCGATGGTGAACGAATTTGTTCTAGAGAAATATGGGGATCCAAAATCTTCAAACGGTTTGGTACCGGAGGAGGTGCAAAGAACGACAACAGATTCACAAAATGAACAAATTGGTGATTGTGGAGGGGGGGGGGGTATTCGTTGAAATTTCTCGAATGTCTGGCCTCGGAATACCCGTACATGGGATAAACGATGATAATATTCAACGCATACGGGTGGGTTTGGCAGCAGAGATAGTCGATGCGGGAGTACATGACATAATGACAACTTTTGGTTAAGTCAGCCATGTAGTGAACTTGTAACTCCGCTATGTCGTATAGAAAAGCTAGTCGTGTTGTGTCTGTATATAACCCATCTAAACCCTAAACTATGTCCATAATCTGATCTTTTGCTATTTAGCAAACTCATAACTCAGATGGGTCATTACGATAAGCCCGACATCTAGTGGTCATATCACGACCATAACTCAGCCGTATAAGAAATGATATTCTATGTAAATCAGGGCAAAAAAACCATAATCAAACCATAAATTAGCCGGGTAATAAAAGATATCCTATGAAATTCAGGCAAAAAATACCACAAGTCAGCCATATATCACAAATTAGACTAAATCACCTGTTTTGTATTGGGGTTATTTAATGCAATAAATAATAAAATAATGTCGTCTTCTCTAAATTTTTATGTCTTATTAGGCTGTTATGATCTCATTAATGGTATCTTTGTTGAACTTATTTAAATTGTTTGAAACACTGTAATGATACCATAACATAAGGTTGACCAAAGATAACATAATTTAGTACAACCAAAGAGAGACAACCAAATATTACATAATTAAGTACAACCGAAGATAACATGGAGAAGAATTTCATGGACCGGATGGTCCAGCAGTAAGCCACGCCTTGAGCTTTGCGATCTCTTCGGTCATCGTATCCACCTTCCTCTTTAAAATTCCAACTTCCTCTTCAACACCGAATACCCATGGTTGGCGAAAGTGGTGCCCGTCGTCCTGCAGTTTCACACAATTTTACGCAATTTCACAAATTTAGTTTCACATAGTTTTATGCAGACATGAAGGAAAAAAAAGAATTACCTCGTACTTTTCGCACGTGAAGTACATGCTCCCTGGTAAGGTATCAAAATCACATTTATACTTTGGACCTAGATAGGCATCTTGCATGATATAACCCCCACATGAACATATATCCAGAATCCCCCACAGTGCATCGGAGATGGAACTACATTTGTTGTAGTGCTCCTTCGCCTTCTTCATATCACGCTTGTCATGTTTCTCTACCCACGGTTCCATGACGAAAAAGAAAAAAGTGTTATACTTTGAGATAGAGAGGCGTTGAAAGAGGAGAGTGAGATAGAAGAAGACGAAGAGAGAGTAGAAGAGGATATATAATAATATAGAGGAGGAAGATTTGAGTTTCAGAGCTGACACATTCAGCTTTTTGACCAAATTAATTTGAAAATTTTCTAATTGGGAGAAAAATTAATTTTAAAAGCTTATCGAGAGTGTCGTCGCTTTTTCAAACTCAGTTTTTACGAACATTGGTCCAAATCGGAGGTCGTGCTTGAGCAAACATATTGTACCTTCATCAAAGATATACGATCCTTATGCACCTGTTCATAAGGGATAACTCCCTATATTCTGGCGTTAAATGGAGGAATACAAGTACTGACCTTGATATCATCTTTGTATAACATATCCATAATTAAATATGCATAAACCGAGTTGTACATAATGAGGGATGGTATCATCAATTCTTATCGCTTGTTTGAATTTGGTAGTTGGTGAATGATCAACATGCATTTAAATGGGAGGATGAAGAAGTTCACGACGAATTGGAAAAGATAAACAATAAATTGGCTAAGTGCTTGGAAATAACAGAGGTTAAGCAGTGCTTGGAGGAGGATATGAAACAAAGTGAAGAAATCGAGATGAATCTCGTTAATCACGTTCAAAGCAAGATTGAAGAAAGGATGGCTTCTAATCAAGGAGACGATTTTATTGTTGTTGTTTTTGGTAGTTATTATAGTTACTGTCATGAAAACAGTGTAACACTTTAGAAACAACTGTTACAACTCGGCCGTTTTTAAAACACTTCACAGCTGCTTAAGAAACAGTTATAATCTGCAAATCGCAGTGAAGAAACTCGGCCGTTAATAGTAATATGGCCGGATATGATTTCCTATGATATCTTAGTCGGCATCTAGTAAACCAAAATAAATCATAACTCAATCATAATTAAAATATAAGCCAATCGTAATAGAACCACAGTTCAGCCGTAGCTAAGAACACATATTCTTTTTTCTCAAAATATTAAAGTAATAAGACATTAACCCTATACCTCTTAAATAATGTATAATATCACAAGTTGAGATGTCTTATCACGCAGCTATGATGTACTATCAGACAACTATAATGTGGTAGCAGGAGGGAAGTGATGTCTTTTTTTACGTTACCGGTGTAGGAGAACGGGTCGGCACCAAAATCGAGTAAACATGGAACGCGGTATTTTCGAATTTCATTTTCAACGGCTGAGTTATATATTTTTTTTTCATAGTAGTTGAGGTTTGGGTTATAGTTAAACCAGAATCAACCGTATAGAATATTTACCAACCCATAAATAAGTCGTGAAGCAACACACCGGTATTTACGACTTCGTAATCGATGGCTTGTCGTAATGAGATATCATTTCTATTCTTTGTTTCAATACCCAAGAGTAACTCAGCCAAAATCAAAGAGAATTAACCAGAAATCAGTCGTTAACATTTATTACGGGTCTCTTTATACCGTAGGTATGATGTCCTATTTATGACCTAATACGAAGCTAATATGTCATTTTATACGCGGGAAACAATGACTTATTACGTTAACAAGGTAAAAGTAATTTTTAACGAGAACCCTTGTAAAAGTAATTATGAGTATTACGATAATTTAAATTATTTTCTCCATAAAATATTTTCCCACAAAATTCAGTCGAGAGTAACCATGGAACGCGGTAAATTCGAATTACATCATATGACTAAGTTAAGTTAAGCAGCCAGTAAAATATTATTATCCATAATCCGTAATTCGTATCCGCGAATAAGCCGTCTGAAGGTAACTTAACCAGCCGTTCGAGAACACAAAACGTCGGTAAATCAGCGATAATTAAGTATTACGGCTAGGGTCCTAATAGTTTACCGTAAAGAAAATAACTTAGCCAGTATGGTAAATACTATTACACATAGTCCATAAACATTAAATGTTAAAATATTAGGACATTATTAAAACTTTACCGTAAACAATTTAATATTACAAATTGAGATGTCTTTTTACGCAGCTATGATGTCCTATTACGTGCATATTCTGTCTTATTAACCGTCAATTGTGTCATATCACCTAGGAAATGATGACTCATTATGTTACCGAGGTAATAAGATTATAGATCAACACTAATATCGAGAATCATGGAACGCTGTATAGACTAACTAAGAGATAATTAACCCATAAATCAGAGCAGACAAATAATTAATCGTAGATCAGTCGTATAGCCTAATAAAGACAAAATTAAACCATAAAGCAACCATAATTAAACCATGGAGCAACCATAATAAAAAACATAACTCGTCCATAGTCAAACGATAACTCAGTCGTATCACAAACATGCAAAATATGATACGACTGTGTTATGCCATTCAAAATATGAAACGACTGTGTTATGCTTACAAAATATGAAACGACTGAGTTACGGTGTCTTTGAACCACCGTAACTCAGTCGTATCAGCGTTAATTACATATGAAATTTTCTCACATTATGCCCACTCTTTCTACAACGAGAACATGTGTGTTCTTTCCTTGAGCGTTTGTTTTCTAGTGCGACCTCTAAATATGATTTCATCCTTTTCTTAGGTCTTCTTGGTTGTTGACAAATAAACGGGGGCAGACACGGTTGTCTCGCCACGTTCTGTGGAACTTGATGCGTTGAATCAACCGACATGATCGATCAAGCGTAANTTCAAGCGTAAGCCAGCCCCAAATCAGTGTTGTAATAGTAAGGATTGTACAAGGATATACGAGAAAATCATGTACTTGGCCGCTGCGATTGCGTAGGAACATTGTAATTTCTCTTTTTGGATACGTCTGCATGTGCACGTTCTCGTTTCCAAGTCAACAACATACAAAGACTTCCCACATGTAACTTGGGTGTGAAGAGCATCAATTGTATGAGCTGTAAACTGTCTGGCGGCATAAACGCGACCCTACCATAAATTATCAGTAGATAAAAAACGTTAAGACTGAGTTATTAACTTCCACTGATGATGTATATTCATTCCGGTAATTATTATCAGTAGGAAATATTTATTGTTATGACTGACTTATAATTTGTGATGACTTACTTGTAGCAGTTTCTCCACACCACGCGTAAGTGTGTTTGGCTGCGATCTGACATCCTCTCTCCGTTCAGCAAACCATCTAGTCATCAGAACCCGTATCGATTCTAATAGTTGAACAATGCTAAGAACTCTAACATCTGACAATGCTCTGTTCATTTATTCCGCTATGTTCATAGTCATCATACTGTACTTTGACCCAGGAAATGGGCACACTCCCATAGTTAGACATCGGCTCTCTGGAGGTAGCCGTGAAGTGCATGATTAATCTGAATTCATGCAACGTAAAACATCTTGTCGCTTTCTTCACTAAACGAAAGACATTTTTTCCTCTGTAGCGTCCTAAAATGTTCATATATAAATGGTAAGTGCAAATGCCTCGAGAAGCCACCGGGTACACTTTCTGAATTGCCTTCCCTCTCGAGTTATGCCTATCCGATATTATCGCAAGACCCTCTTGTTCGTGTACCAAAAATTTTAGTTGCGTAAAAAACCAATCCCACGAATCATCATTCTTAGTGTCGACAACAACGAAAGCTATTGGAAAAATATGAAAATTTCCATCCTCAACAAGTGTTGTGAGAAGCGTCCCTTTGTATTTACCAATAAGAAACATACTGTCGACGATAACAACTTTGCGCATGAGAGGAAATCCAGCTATGCTAGCGCCAAACGCAAGGAACACGTACATGAATCTTCCATACTCATCGATTTGCAGACGCGCAATTGTACCCAAATTTGCTTTTCTAATCATGTATAAGTAAGAAGGCAAATTTTCAAACCCAATCTTAGGTGTCCCCTCGTCGATTTCCCTTGCGTATTTCAGTGTCCGATATGATTTCCAATGAGCCATCTGTCAACAACACCATATGAATAAGTCAATTGCATCACATAATTAAGTCAGTCACAGCAAAATAAAGCAGCCTTAACGGTTACATCCATGTTTGAATTATATATGCCAGCCGTAATTAAAACATTAAGAACACAAAATCCTTTTTCTCGGAATAATATCAACACTAATATTAAAATATTAACACATCGACCTTATACATCCCCTAAATAATGTATAATATTACAAGTTGAGATGTATTATCACGCTAGGCTATGTTGTCCTATTAACCAGCTATGATGTCATAACACGAGGGAAATAATGTCTTTTTACGTTATAGTTGTAAGAGAACGGGTCTGCACTAAAATCGAGTAAACATAGAACGCGGTAATATACTAGAGTAAATCAGACCAAATCAGCAGTGGTGTCAACTTAAATTGGCCTTGTAAGACAAATCCTAATCCATAAATCAAACATGAAATGTTGTCGTTTCTCTCAATTCGAGTAAAAACGAAGACACAAAGATGGCAACAAACATCAATGATTTACTCGAGCCCATTCTCGGTGACATCAGTGTGTTCGTGTCGCCAAAACCTCTAGAATTGAAGCACTATGTCTAGGTATGGTTAATAAGACGTTTAGAGAGCAGTACCAAACTCGGAGAGGTCTAGGCAAATGTAATCTGGAGAATCTTCCGTGGTATTATGTCTTTGAAAA
>OVAO01004650.1:0-10026 GCA_900406285.1 Biscutella auriculata
ACAAAATGACAAAACCAGTTGTCAGTACTAAACAAATAAGATCGTAAAATAGAAACACATTATCGATCTATATTACACATTCGTAAATCTAATCACGTCTTTTCAACTTCTTAACTTGATTACATGAGCTGCTTAGCTACATCTCTAGCAGAATNGATTTTGAGACTTCGAATGCATGCCTTTGAAAAAAGAGCACAAGCAGTGAGCATGAAGTTTTTTCCTCACCTGCTAGCGAGATTGCAAGCAAGGTCTGGAGAGTTAAGAATCTCATAGTAAACACACATAGAAGTTAAATGGCAGGCCCAAAAGGATGAGATAAGCTGGAGCCAATTAGGTATTAGCAAAGTCCTACAACAAATTTCATGAGATCTCAATGAGAAACTAAAACCACAGATCGCACGAAATCAAGTTTCTAGATTCCAATTACAGATCGAAGATAGAATCAATGCCTGAGCGACTTTGTAAGGGAGGTTTGATCTTTCATCTGTTTTTTTGTTTCTCTCTGAAGTGGTGAACGGATTTAAAGATAAAGAAACAAAAAAAAAATCCGTTTCTCCATGTCTCTTCGATTCCCATTATTGAGAAAGAAAACAAAAGAAGCAAATTCTGAATCTTTTCAATCACGATTAGTCTAGAGAGAGATGAGATGAAATGTATCATCTCCATATTAAAGCAATAGATTACAAAGGAGAAACGAAGAGATTCTAGGCGTTAGGAAAATTATAATCAACGCAAAATGCAAAAATCCATTTATGAAAAGAAAATGAATTATTTTTATTGAAGTCGACGACTTGACGTGTCAAATGGAGAGACTAATAGAAATTCTGACGTGGATACTCTCAGAGGCTCCAAATAGAGGCTTTTATATAGTATAGATTCGAGTTAGAAACTATGAGAATTTAAACGAGAACATGATTCTCTAGGAATTGGGAAAATATTGATGCCTCAGATTCTATTTGTAGAATCAATGACAATTAATTGTGATCGAGTTTTATTCGACTTAGGATTTGATGTTATTTTAATTTCAAATCTATTTATGTTTTGATCTTACGTAATAATTTTTAAGTGTAGTAAGACCATCTTTAATGAGTATCTAAAGTAAAAAAAAAATACATCTTTCATAAAAAATATTAGAGTCGTATCTTCTTTAAGACATTATAAAACCGTTTCTTATACTAAAATATTAATAAAAAATTAAAAAACTATTATTTTATTCTAAAGATCCTAAATATCGCTTTTATACGTTGCATGTGCTCTAAAACTTTTGTATATATCCCATCCAATTGATTGAATAAAGCAGACAACACATTTCTTGATGTTTGAGTTTCTAGTTTCTTTATCGGGTTTAGATACATAGTGTAAGACCATCTCCATCAAGGAATTCTTAAAATGAGTTCCTTATCAATATTATATTAATATTTATTCAAAACTCTTTAGTTTTTTTTTCCCACACATATGTAAACCGTCAGCTTTTCTCACAGGATTATGGTTTTAATCGCTGTGCTATCTCAGATTTGTGTCGCTCCCGTTGTAACTTCAGTGCATAGCACTGTTTAAACTCTTTAGTTAAGAACCCCTTTATTTTATCTATTGAAATCATTCTTCATTGGTGATTATTAATATGAAATTCTTAAAAAAAAGCTAATTAAACATTAATATTAAAAACAATATAAACATTAAACACATGAGATAAAAACATAAAAACCATGATAAATGGTGATATTAATTTATTCCAAATTTTTGCCATATATTCTCGACTAAGTCCGTTTTGAGTTGATCATGTTCTATTCGATTCCGAACGTGATTTTGATTGGCCATCATATTATAACAACATGAATTAAAAATAACAACATTGTAAAAAACATTCATGTAGAGTTATATTTGACCATTTTATTCGTAAATAAGTTAAATAATAATATGGATGGTTTAATAAGTTAATTTTATTTTAAATTATAAATAAAGAATTTTTATTTAAAATATAATGTTTGGTGATAATCAATTAAAAATTCTAAATTTAAATGAAGAAATAATATTATTAATGATTATATGTATGAAACAAGTGAGACAAGAAAAGAAAAGAAAAAAAAAAGAAAGAAGAAAGACGTGAGCGAGTAAAAAAAAATCACAAGTGATTTTGGTTTGACATTTTCCAAAAACGAATCAGAACACGACACGTGTGGGTTCTGATCCGATTCTGGAAATTGTCAAACCAGGACCGATTCTGAACAATTTTTTTTTTTTTTTTGGGTTAAGAAACCCAAAATAATTGGGCTAAAACCTCTAATGGACCTGCCCTAAGTATACAGTTCCAAAGTTTAATGGAAATTATGATCATTAAAGTTTGATTATGAAAATCTTTTTGGAACTTTTATATGACGTAAAAGGAAATTTTCGACGGATATGGACCATCGGTTTTATGTCGTCGAAAATTGATAAACTGTCGGAAACAAATTCGATGAATTTCCGACGAATAAATTGTCGGAAAGTCTGACTGTTCATCAGTTTTCGACGAAGTAGAATCGATAGTCCATATCCGTCGGGAATTTGTTTTTTTGGATATAAAAAATAAATATTCTATTTTAAAAAAAGGAAAGTTTAAATTTATAAAATTAAAATAAATTAAAATTAAAATGAAAATAAAATAAGTAAACTAAAATTAAAATGAAATAATATAAATTTAATTTAATTTAGTTTAATTAAAATAAAATTTAAATATAAATAATTTAAATTTAATTTCATTAAAATAAAAGTTAAATTTAAATAATATAAAATTTAAATTTAAATTAAAACAGGAAAATATAAATAATATAATTTTATTTTATTAAAATAAAAAAATAAAAAAGATTTTTGGTGGTAGGGAAGGTTTTTTTAGAGAGAGTTAAGAATTTTGAGTTGTGAAGAATGAGAAATCGATGAGCTCTTTTTATACTGAAAATTCGACGAAATAATCCGTCGGAAACCAAAAATTCGCAGGAAAATTGTCGGGTAAAATAAATTTTTCACGCGGATCGTGGTTTTCTTGCAGTCCGGCAGAAATCCGTTGAAAATTCTGACGGATTTCCGACGGACATTAAAAATTTTCGGGAAATTTGCCGCGTAAAATAAATTTTCACGCGGATCGTGGATTTTTTGCGGTGCGTCGGAAATCCCGTAATTATGAAACAACTGACGATATGGCACATATATATCATTAGTATATGCTCTAAAACGATAAAATAATATCAAAATGTGAAAACATTGGATTTTATAAGAAAACATGTATGAATGTCTATAACTGATCCACAAATGGCATTACGTTATATAAAAACTCTAGCTTTTTATAAAATTCTTAAATTTCATGGAATATTATCCATCAAATTAGTACAATTTTCTAAAATACAAAATTTTCAAGTTTTACAAGATATCTATATTTTTGTGAACTATTATCCATCAAATCGTCATAATTTCCCATAATACAAGATTTTAGCGTTTTATAAAAACTATGAGTTTTCATGGATTATTATACACCAAAATAAGCAAAACTTCCTAGATATAATATTTTGGCGTTTTAAGTAATCTCTCAATTTTTTGTGTTATTATCCACCAAATCAACATACTAAAAATGTAAAATTCAAACTTTTAACAAATTATCTCTGTTTTTGTGGACTATAGTCTATCAAATCAACATAAATTCTAAAAAAATTAAAATTATGTCGTTTTATAAAATCTCTTAATTTCCGTAAACTACTATCCACCAAACTAGCACAATTCCCTTAAATAAAAAATCCGAGGATCTTACAAAATTTCTTAATTTTTCTAGACTATTATCCACCAATCCACAATAATTCCCCAAAATCAAGATTTTAGCATTTTAAAAAACTTATTAGCTTTCATGAAATATTATCCAATAAATCAACATAATTTTTCAAAATACAAATTCTGATGTTTTACAAATCTCACAATTTTTATGGACTATTATCTACCAAATCCTCATAATTTCCCCAAAAAATATAAGATTTTAACGTTTTACAAAATTTCTAAGTTTTCATGGACTGTTATACACCAAATAAACATCATTTCAAAAAATACAAAATTATGGCATTTTGCAAATCTCTCAAAATTTATGGATTATTTTCCACTAAATCAACATATTTACTCAAAATCCAAAATTCTAACTTTTAACAAAATATTTCACTTTTTGTGGACTATAGTATATCAAATCAACATAATTTCAAAAATACAAAATCTCTCAAATTTTATGGATTATTTTTCACCAAATCAACATATTTACTCAAAATACAAAATTCTAACTTTTAACAAAATCTTTCACTTTTTATGGACTATAGTATATCAAATCAATATAATTTCAAAAATACAAAATTATTTCATTATACAAAATGAAAACAATATTCGGTGAAAATAATGAGAATCACGAATAATGCAATTTTTTCGGATATTCAATTTATGTCTGAACCTACTATGAATACATAACCATGAGAGAGACTGGTTTAAATACATTGATACATACTTAAAAGGATTATACAGTGAGTTTGGTTATCACAATGTGGAAATATTCACTCACTCTCAAAGTGTTTTGGTTTAAATCATAAATCACGTGTTTCATGAGAGAATGAAATCACGTGCTTTATTTTATTGGTAAAATGTTAAATTTTATACTTTTTTTTTATTTTTGACATAATACATAGACACAAAGAATAGAAAATAGCTAAGACATAAATTTAATCTACCGAGGTCCAAAAACGAGCCCAAAAACATCCTGAATAGCTCATAAGACCCTAAACTTAAACTCTAGACCTAGAAACCCTAAAGGCCCAAAAGGCCCAAACAGACCCAAAAGGTCCAAAGGTAACTAAACCCAAGGCCTAAGGATACAAAAACCCTAACCATAATAGCATGTTAAGAGTCCGCCGCCACATAGCTAAATTTTCACCACCACAGTGCTAAACCGCCGTCGCCAGCCACCGGGATCGCCGTCGACGAGCCGACAGGGAGGAGAAGCTACCACCACAAGAAGACAGTGATCCTTCTGTCTTGCTCGCAGCTCGAGTCGCCGCCAACCCAAAAGCTCTAGCACCGGAAGAAGACCAGCGTCGCCAAGGAAGAGGGCTCGCCATCTCCACCTCATGAAATAGAATCCTCCGAGTGAGATGAAGAAAGGAGAGCTACTTACCGGAAGAACGAGCCGTCGGAAAAGGGAGAAACTGCTCCGACCAAATCAAGCCGACCAGCAGCAACCATCAAGTTGCACCTAGCATCGAGCTGGCCGGAGAAGAGGACTCCCGAGGTAGAGAGGGGGGAAGGGGACCCCACCGAAACCCGTCGGCCAGAAAGACATGGGAAAGGGCTGCTCGCCGACAGCTCCGGCGGAGGTCTCAGCGATGGTCGAGACCAGAGGAGCCGCGACTAAAGGGGCGTGCCGAGCAGGACAAGAAGCACGACCAAGACATGCAGCGCCGCCGAGCCGAAGATGAAGCAGTCGCTGGAAACGGTTGGGCCGAGACGGGCCAACACCAGGGAGGGTTCGTGTTGCACGCGGCTGTACTCAAGCAAAGAGACGCTGACTCCTCCTCTCTACACTCGCCGGAAAACTCAGATCTAGATCTAGATATAGAGAGAATTGTAGGAGAAACAAAGAGTTAGATTCTCTTCAATTCAATGCGAGTTTATGAAATCACGCGTTCAATGCAACGACTCTCCCTTCCTAGAACATTCGAAATAACATAGAGTTCTCTCAAAAAAATCCGGTTGAAATGTTTGCGGTGGATGTCACTTGAGGGTACCCGACAAAACTATCTATTATATTCACTTAAATCGGCCTTACACTGTGACATGGATATCTCATTGGTCCTAAATAAAAGTCCACGTAATTTTTAAATCAGGTTTAATATGATAAAATTTCTTCTCAACAGTTAGCCAAAAAACCAAACCACTTCCACAATTTGGTACAAAACTTCTTATAAATAACCGGTTTCTATACATTGATACAAAATCTTATCGATCCACTACAAGAATCCTCAAGAGACATCCATAATAAATCTGAAAAAAGCCTTAACCACTCTTCATGCTTCCATTGTCTTCGCTCTCAGGCTCGTTTAGCTCGAGTCGTTCGTAATGTAAATTACCAGAAAAGTATCAGGTAACTTTATTCTATTTATAGAAATTGACATACCTACCTCTATCCAAAGATAAATCTTTGGCTAATCTAGTAGATGATGAATCCAATTGCAATCAGGAAACAAGAATCATAGAAATGCAGTTTAAGTTCCACTACTGTAAGCACTAAATTTCCTCATCATCTCAACACTTTCAACTATTGTAGACCTTGCAGTACAAACGAAACATAGTAAAGCACAACTGCAAATAGGTTCCTCTATGTAAAGTTTCACATTGGATACTTTACGAGGAGAACAATGGTTCTGCATCTTATTTATACTGTTAAAAACAGTAATAAAGCGGAATCATGTTTCGCACATCTCTGTTGGAAACAATAATAAAAACAGGATCATGTTTCGCACACAAAAGCTTGACACAAACAATCAAAGAAAATCTCACAACACTCTGTTTTACACTCGTTTGAACAAGACAAAAATGTGCAGGTTTTGCAAGAAGAACACCATAGAGTTGTTTACCTAGTTCAGTCTGATCAGTGTGATCAAACCTACGTCTGGAGCCGGATCAATCCGAAAATCTACTATAAGGAAAAATAAACCACGAAGGACTAGCTTGCACAATGATTTCGCAAAGCTCAGTCATTTTCTTTAGGGTTTCAGATTTCTGCTACACAAGAGAAAAGAAGACAAAAAACATATAAATAGGGTTTCTCTAAAGCCTAGAGCATCCTTTTCGTACAAGACTTCTTTACCCTCGACAAAACCCTCAATAGCCAAGTCTGAGATAACCAAGTCACTTGAATCAAACCACAATAACCAACAATTTCAATCATATGTTTCAGAATTGTACCGGCCAGTTACTCCTTTTATACAACAGACGTCTGATACAGACAGACTCTTGAAACTGCAACACTTTGAGAATTTGAATCATACTCATAACAATCTCCACCTTGAATCAATTTCTCCCCTTCTTCATAGTAAATTGCCATACCTTGGATTTAACCTCCGGCAGTAACCCATGTGACTAATCACATCATTTTGTGCAGCTTCAGAAGCTCTAAAGCTGCATCAAACTTCTGCACCTGAACATTTTTTGTTAGTATGTCTGCAGGGTTTCTTGAAGTGTGAATCTTCAACACCTCCACTTCTCCAGATACTATCACGTCTATGATAAAGTGATACTTGAGCGCAATATGCTTTGTCCTCTCATGAAACACATTGTTCTTGGACAAACATATAACTGACTGAGAATCACTCCAGACAGTCGCTCGTTCTTGCATGCAACCAAAATTGTCCAACAGACCTTTGATCCACATAGCCTCCTTAACAGCCTCTGTCAGAGCTATATACTCAGCTTCTGTCGTTGACAACGCAACAATAGGTTGAAGACCCGACTTCCAGCTCACTATATTTCCACAAATCGTGAAAATATAGCATGTTATAAATCTCCTCCTATCAAGGTCTGCAGCAAAATCTGAATTACTGTATCCACAGACACTAAAATCCTTTCACTTCTCAAACAACCGGTTCCTTTCTAACGAACCCTTGATGTACCTTAACAACCATTTCACCGCTTACCAATGGACATCCCATGGTTTACTCATGGTCTTGAACCAATCATAGAGTACATCACACTGCCAACAACACTTGAATACGGTGTCTTCTCCAAATCAACACACTCTGACTCATCCTGAATTGAAGACAACTTGAAGTGCGTACCAATTGGTGTAATTGCAGGCTTGGCATTGTTCATGTTGAACCTCTTGAGAACCTTCTCCAAATAATTTGTTTGAGATAACCACAGACAACCCTTTGTCCTGTATCTTGTAATCACTATTCCGAGAATCTTACTTGCAGCTCCCAAATCCTTCATTTCGAATTCGAGACTTAATCTATCCTTTATCCTTTTGACTTCAGTCTTACTTCTTGACGCAATGAGCATATCATCAACGTACAGAAGAAGATAGACAGGACTTTGACTTTCAGTGTCTAGCTTCACATAGGTACATGGATCATGCCCACTTCTGACAAACTTCTGTTCAGACATAAACTGATTAAATCTCCTATTCCACTGCCTTGGGGCTTGTTTTAAACCATAAAGTGATTTCTTGAGCAAACACACTATATCCTTCTGATCTTGTGACTTAAACTCTCTGGTTGTTCCATATAGAAGTCTTCGTCTAGATTTCAATGGAGGAATGATGTTTTAACATCCATATGTTCCAGTTCCATGTTCTGATCAACAACCAGAGACATGAGTATCCTTATAGTGACGTGTTTAACCACTTGAGAAAATATTTCCTGATAATTTATTCCCTTTCTTTGAGTAAATCCCCTTGCAACAAGCCTTGCTTTGAATCTCCCAGCTTCTACTCCAGGAATTTCAGACTTCAGTTTGTACAACCTCAATAACTTTCTGATTTTCAGGTCTATATGTCAACAACCAGGTTCCATTCTTGATTAAAGAATCATACTCTTCTTGCATAGCATCGTTCCACTTATCTCATTCATCACTGATTTTTGCATCGTGATAACATTGAGGCTCCTCAATATTAATTGCTTTAGCTACCAGTAAGGCAAATGCCACACAATTGTAGTATGTTAGCCTTGCAGGTGGAACAATCTCCCATCTGGGTCAATCTCTTGGCAGAAGATAATCAGTCAACTCAACATGACCTTGATTTTCAGTTCCTACCAAATCTTCTTCAGACTCATCATTTGATTCACCTTCAGATTCAAACTCTACATCAGCTCCACCTTGCTCTGTATTGTCACCCGTCTGATTACTTCCCAGACCAAGATTGGTAGAGAAAACAATTCTTGAACCATAATCGTTAGCCTTCTGTTCAACGACCTCCTGATTAGTCATTCCCTGATCTTTGAAGACCAACTGTTCATGAAAGACAACATTATGACTTATGACACATTTATGTTCCTCAAACAACCACACCTTGTAACCTTTGGTGCCTGTAGGATATCCCAAAAAAATGCCCTTCAAATAAAAGTCCTTTTTCATATGACCTTCTTTTCTGCAGAACCAACAAGTTGCTCTGGTCTTTGATTTGGACCTGCTTCTGCCTCTGTTGTTGCTGTTGTTATCCTTCTGATAACCTGTTATGAGATTTATCTCTCTCATCCGTGTACAAAACAACTCCATGGCTCTTATCACCTTTGGTAATCTCTGAGATTTCCCTTGATCTTGATCTCGTTGCAGAGATAACTTCATCAAGGGTCAGCGAATCTCTGCCATACTTCAGCGTGTGCTTCAGTTGATCGTAACTCCCAGAGATAGATGTGAGGAACAATATAGCTTGAACCTCGTCTGAAACTTCAACATCCAGACTACTCAACTCAGTTACTATCTTCAAGAAGTCATCCACATTCTCATCTACACTCTTAGACTCAACCATCCTAAATGTGTAGAATTTCAGCTGTAAGTGGATCTTGTTTGGAAGTGTACTTTGCATGTACAAGTTTTTCAACTTCGACCACATCTCTGTAGCAGTCTTGCACTTCTCAATCTTCCTTCAAAACTTGGTCACCAACGTTTGTAACTATGAAAACAATAGCATTTTCGCTCTTTTCAAGTTTCTCGGGGTCAAGGACAACCCATGTATGAGTAGTCACTAAGTTATTTTATTAAAAGATGACTTAATTAAATTCCTTGAAGGTTCGACTGGTTTATCCTTTGCTCGGTCAAAATCTTCTTTTTGCGCTTTCAGTTCGATCGGAACTCGAATATTTCAATAAACCAATCCGGCTAAGTCTCGATCAATCCATCTTTACTCGAACCAAACTATTTTTTCCCTGACTTTTCTCCATTTCTAGGCTAAGTAGTCGTCCGGATTTGGACTTAGCTCATTCCCTCAATCCTATGAAAGATCGGGAACATGACAATACCATTTCGTCTTTTTCC
>OVAO01004651.1:0-10025 GCA_900406285.1 Biscutella auriculata
ACAATTCTTCCACTCCCAATGCATACAGTCAATGCTTCCTAGCATCCCGGGAAATCCTCGTGCCTCTCCAATATCGAGTAGTCGCTGAAGATCATCTGGTGTTGGTTTTCTCATGTATTCATCGCCAAATAAATATATGATTCCGTCAACAAAATTTTCCAAACACGCAAGTGCAGTGGTCTGACCAAGCCTAAGATATTCGTCAACCGCATCAGCTGCACACCCGTATGCCATCATGCGAATCGCGGCTGTTGACTTTTGAAGTGCCGTGAGGCCAACCCTCCCGATAGCATCTTGTCTTTGTTGAAAGAATGGATATTCACTCGATAGTCGATCAACAATACGAATGAACAAGTCTCTGTTCATTCTAAAACGTCGTCGAAACATCTGAGAATTGTAAGTTGGATTTTCCGAAAAATAATCATTCCATAGGTTGATGTGTCCTTCTTCGCGGTTTCTTTCAATATAGGCTCGTTTTTTTTCGGTTCGGTTGGTTCTAGATGCTCGAACATTTGATCTTCGAGTTGTTGGCATGTTGCATCAATTGCTTGATTAAAAATTCGATCACAAAAACGATCAAAATCTCTATCCATGTCAAAACAGAGAGTTTGTTACTTTAGAAATGTTTTTTCTTAGACTTTTTTATGGTATACTATAAAAATTGAGTGTAGTACTCTCTTTATAAAGAAATGAAATTATTGAATTCATATGTCACAAGTTAAATACACTATACTGAAATACTATACAACTTGTAATTTAGTGTCACAAGGTATATACACTATACTAAAAATAACAGATCAAAATGACAGCATAATTTGTAATTTAGTGTCACAAGCTACATTTACTATGGCTACATTTACTTCATCTGTTTCTTCATCATCACAACTTCTCGTGACTCCATCTTCAAGCATGATACTTTGACTCCATCTTCAAGCATTATTCTTTGTCTCCAATGGAACTTGTAATTTGTGAACCCTACAAATAACATAAAAACAAATAGGATTAGTATAAGAATGAAACATAAACTGTATGTATGCAAAACATAAACTGTATGCAGGCGCTCAAACCACTCAACTTTCCAGATTCTTTTTCAAACCAAAATGCAAGAATTAGAGTCAGCAAAACGTCAAAGCAAAATGCAAGAATTATACTCAACTTTCAAGACTCTTTTTCGAAACAGATGTTAACCTACTCGTACATATCAGTTTAGCTAATCAAATTCTGAGATCATATCCATTCAAATCCACACATTCAAAGCCATACATTCAAAGCCATACATTCAAAGCCATACATTCAAATACTTGGCAGAAATCACAAGGCATACATATATATTCAAATCCATTCAAATATTTGGCAGAAATCACAAGGCATACATTTATATTCAAAGGCATACATATATATACAAATCCATTCAACTACTTGACAGAAATCAAAACGAAATCAGAAATCACAATATCTCAAAATACTTTTCTATTTCACATTCAAAAGACATACATAACTATTTTACATGACAATTCAACCGATAACAAATGACATACATAACTATTTTACATGACAATTCTAAAAACAGAACATTAAACATTCAAAGACATAGCATGTCCTCAATGAGTTTATCCTTAAGTTTATTTTCAAGTTCAGTTAGTGGTTCAGTCTTTGCTAGTAGGTTGTCTAGCATACTTGTTTTAGCAAATTCCTTTCTCAAAGCTAAAAATTTCTCTTTTATTGCATACATCTTCTCGTATGCTTGGAGTGCATTTTCACTCACGTCCGATTGCAAGCTTCCACTCCTCTGCTTTTTGTTTTTGTTTTTTGCAGCCTTAACACCTTTCGGTATAGGCTCCGCAGATTCAGCAACTGGTTTTTAAGTTGCTTCCTCATCATTCACAACTTTCCTCTTAGAACTACCTTCTACGTTTCCAGCCAAGGATGAGCACCATTTCTGCTCATTCCTCAACTCCAACCAGCAATGTTCAAGGTTAAAGGGTTTCTTGTTATCTTGGTGGTATATTTTGTAAGCATTAGCAAGAATGTTATCATCATTCGCACCACTCTTCTTGTTTCTTGTTGCTGCTTCAAATGCACCAATAAATTTGCTAACTCCCTCATTAATTTTACCCCACCTTTGCTTACAAGTCATACCCGTGCTACACTTTTCTCCTTTCAGTGTAGGAGAATCATTTACATAGGTTGAAACCCTATCCCAAAATGTGGTGTTCCTCTGCTCGTTGGAAACAATAGCATCTTTGCTAATGTTCAACCAAGCCGAGCAGAGAACCACATCTTCTGTGGGACTCCAAAGCCTTCTCTTATCCTTACGGGTGGGAATGGGAAAGGCTTGGTGTGATTCTTGGCTAAAATTAAGTTGGCTCAGGTTTATGTGGCTGTTGGGATCATGTGGGAAGTGTTGACTGTTTAAGAGGTTCAGGAAAGGTTGATTAGAAGAGGTGAATGGATCCATGAAGACAGAACAAAAAGAAGATCAGAAAGAAGAGAATAAGTTTTCTTGGGAAAGAAAACTTAGCACAAAGAAGAACAGAAAGAAGACAAGAACTTTTCTTGTCAAAGAAAACAGAATGGAATAAGCGAATAAGAGAAGAAGATAATCTTAAGTTGTTTAGTTTTAGTTGAGTTATATAGCAAAAGTTATGGCTTAAATGTTTTAGATTTTAACTTAACATTTACTTTCTGACATTAATATTTTAGGTGGTGGTTAGAAGGATGCTTTCAATTGTCATGCATTCATCACACATAGCAAAAGTACAAAACTAAATCAATTAGTCAATTCTGTAAATCAATTAGTCAAGCATTTATCACACATAGCAAAAGGAACAAAAATAATACCAAATCACACATAGCAAAGGTACAAGCGTACTATCAGTTCAATTACTCAATTCAAATATGTTAATTCTTTCATTATTCAGTTCTTTAAGAGAAGTGCAGAATACCTTTCTGTTAAGCAAATTCAATTCGGTTTAATTTTGCAATGGAGTTTGCCAATTCATTAACAGATTTACCAATTCAAGAACACATTTAACAACATAAGTCAACTTTTAAATTCTAATCATGATTCACGAATCCTATCATTTAAACAATACAATTCAGATTTCATGCTTCAGAACAATTTCATGCTTCAGTTACAACACACAACACACAATTCAGATTCCAATTCAGATTTTCAAGACATCCCATTTCAGACATGACATTCATGCTAAATTCAGTTGCTTGAATAAGAGATAGTTTAGAAATAATTACCTTATTTATGATCCACCATCAAGTTCAAGCAGATGCAGCCACTTTCTTGATCTACTCTTCGCTTATTCACTCCAATAAACTGCATATTCATTTCAAGAATTTTGTGTTATCATAATCTGGTCAAATCGAATTCAATTTACAATTTTTTGTTCTGAAGTATTAAGATTTATACTAACTTAAATGAGTAGGTAGTAGTTAGCATTCAATGGTATTCAATCTAATCAAAGCATATTTCATAATACTAATATCAGTCAATTCAGTGGTTGAATAAATGCATAACACATTGATCACAACAACCAAACAATTCAAATTGCATAACACATTGAGCACAATCCATTGGTAAAGGAACAGAATACAAATTAGCTTAATGAGATAATTCACAGTTCATAATTGCAACAACAATTTTAGCTTAATGAGACAATTCACAGTTCAAGAACACATACACTATTACCAACAAAAATCTTTTACATTTCAGTTTTAAGAACAAGATGCAACAACAATTCATTTGACTTAGTTCATGACAGTATTAACAACAACAATCGAATACAATTCAGGCATGTATCAGATTGGGTTTTAAGAAGAACAAGCAGACAGACATATGATTAATGCAAACAAGCAAACTACAATTGGGATATATACTCTATTTTGGTTTCAGAAAATAAGACACTCAGAATTCATGAAACATTCCTTATATCAGAAAGTAAAAGGAAAAACCAGCACAATACTAAAGATCAAAGGAAAATGATAAATAACCTCATCCAACATTCACCACAAACTTTTGCCACAAACTTTTAAAAAGATAAGAGGACAAAACTAGAAACCCATCATTGGTATTTTTAAAGAAAAAAAAAGAAACATTCATAATTTCATATAATAATGTATCTTATTATTTATTTAAAGAATTATATTTTATCGAATAAGCTTTAGAGAAGACTAATTTGACTAATTGTATACTATACAAGTCTCACACGCATATCACTTGGCTAATGTCATGTTACAAAGAAGAAAAGAGTACGAGAACTTGTTATGTATATACAAGTTGCACAACCCAAACTGAATTTCTTGTTTCAGATGTGAAGAATTTTTAAATGCAATGCACCACAAATGACACATAATTACCTTAAAAAGTTGGTAAATATGCGTCAATTTTTCATCCAGATTATTGTTGAAATTTATAAAGACTATAGAATTTTAATATAGTTTTTTATATCGTATTTTCAGTAAAGAAAAAAAGTTTTGTGACTCATGATTAGTCTTAATTTTGTAATTATATATTTTATAATATGGTTTTCGTTTCTATCAAAAAGAACTATCAAAATGCTCAAAGCAAATTTCACTTACTTGGTAGGAAGTGGATACTCCGGGAATAACTTAACCAAAATCTCAACAACTTCGCCGCGAGAAAAACTGTACAAAACTCACTGGATCATCGGTAACTGGAGAAGCAGTGTGAAATACGCCGTCGCAACCATCAATCGCCGCCTTAAGAGCTTCGTAGTCCTGAAGATCTGCTTTGCATAGAATCAGTCTCTCCTTAGCTGAAATCATAAGTATATCAATATAGAACAATGGATCATGATGCATTATTACTCACTGGTCTAGAGAGAAGTCCTTTTTCTCGCCGTTTTCCATTTACATCACCAGCTAAACTTTTTGCTAACCGACCTAGCTTCATAGCTCCCTGTCACCATCCGTCACACAAAGATGATTAAACCAAAAGCTCCACGGCAAAGCAAAGACTATACATGTAGAGACCATACCATTCCAAGTTTGCCATTAGTGAAGATGACCTTTATTCCTTGCTTTGCAAAGTTTCTCTCCCAATCATTTCGATCATCGTTTGATATCATATCTTCTCTATTTAATACCAATATCCGTTTCCTATTCCCAAGCCAAACATCCATCTACAATTACCACATACATAACCCTTAAGTAAGCTATTGAACCACAATGAAGTTTTGTTATAGACTTAACAAAGGTTCGAGAGGTTGAGTGTAAGACCAAACCAAAATACAATCTCAATTCTGATGAAAATTTTTCTTGTACAGTACAGGGAGATCCAAGATATACTAATGTCCCCTTCCAAAAACTCAAATATTCGTTTCCCCTCTAATGAAGCTAAACGTAAAAATTTGGTTACAAACCCTAATCCCAAAATATTCAAACAATTTTCCCCAAAATATGAAAAAACAATCGGCAAAAACGATTGAATATGAGAGAATAAAGGAGATGAAACTTATCTTGACTGTGTGGCGGTCGATATCGGCGTGATTCTCGCCTCTCCTTTCTCGCTTTCGTCGACCAAAACGAGAAAACTTTGGTTTTCAACTAGGTCAAATGTGAGCACAAATCACATTATGCCGCGTGGCGTCTCTTGGCTTGAACAAAAACTCTTCAGCTGGAATCGACTCTACCTGCAAGAAACGAGCCATTCATTTTTTTATTATTTTAATAGCCCAAGAAACAGTCCAAGAGACTCAAAATTGGGGCGTTGAGGTTGGTCTAAAAAATCTCAGTCATTATAATAGTTTCTGCTACTACGGGATTGTTGAAGACAAGAGAATCTCAATAAGATTATATGGTTTTGGACCAAGTTGAGCAAGTGAGCCCTCTTTATGGTGTGCCCTTGATCACATGCAACTTCATCTTTCATTGGACCACATTTCATATTATATTTTGATATATGATACAGTGGACATAATTATATATTTCGCATTAATGTACTTTTCCTATCATTATATTTGGTTCAAATATATATTTTCTTAGAGGCAACTCGAGTTGGTAAACAAACAAAATAAATCTGTTTGGTGGGGATATTTTGGCTTCCCCAGTCAAAACTATAAAGTAAACAGACCCAATCTATACTAATTGAAAGAACGAGATTGGGGCCTCTGAGGCTATCCACATAAGCAATTTTAAGTGTCTCTGCATCTGCCACGTAAGCAATGTCTAGAAAACTCTAAATCTACCACGTGTACACATTATAATTTTCGTCGATTTGTTTTAACTTCTCACTCTTCTTCTGACTCTTCGCTTACCTCCATTAAAATCTCAGTAAACAAGATTTAATCTGAAGCAATGTGCACGAGAGTGGAGGATCTCGAACATTTTGTGAAGTAAAGTGATCTTTTTCTATCTTTTCTATTCTTTAGGTTCGGTTACATGTTTCTTGAACCAGCCATGTTTCATTTTTTTCAGACTGCATTCTCACGAGGGTTTGATTGGGTACGTCAAGTGACGGTGGTGTTGGCCACAATAGTTCTTCCACCCGCCGAAATATGCGGTAACCTCATCTTCCCCACTCCATAAGAATCTCCATTTTTTATTCACTGGTTTAACATATATTAGTCGAGAACCGTTTCTCTAATTTCCTTCTTGAGAGGATTCAAATTAATTTTCTCTCCGTATATACCAGTTTGGTCTGATGTTTTGTAACTGTATTGTATGATTTAGGTTTATTGGGGTTTGCTCCAATCTATTTGACTTATAGTTGGTTTAAGGTCGTTTGAGTTGTTTTGGTAAAGTAGTATCTATGACATTGTGAAAACTGAATCCGTAAATATGGTACATGTTCATACTCAAATTGAGCTCATTCTAAAAGATGTTGTTGTTGTTGAATAACTGTGTTTCTAACTAGATTTTGTTTTTTTGTGTCAAAGTGAGATACTAAACTAGAGAACTGGAATGACACAGATTCATTGGTTCTTCCTATATAGCAAGAAATGATTGCCAACGGTCTTATGGTTTGAGTTTTCAGGTATGCAATTCTTCGTTTTTCAAAGAATCGTGAAATTTAGAGAGGGAGGACTAACCCGTGATATTTGTTTTGTTTATTGTGGTTCAGCGGTGACGTCGATTTCATTGTAATGACGATGGCTATAGGTACTCATGTGTTGTATGTATGCAATTGCAACATCTTTTCCCCTTAAAATCAACGTTAGTACAAGTACATAGAAGATATGGTATCACATAATTACCTGATGCCATGGAAAATGTTGGTACATTGTTTATACATGAGGTTGGTGTGAGACAGTGTTAGCTTTTGTTATTAATTAAGTTATTGCTATTTATTTGGTGTGACTTATATGGTTGTTGTTTGAAAAGTTGCAAGTAAGACTAATGGCTCGGCTGGTGATCGTACAACCACTGCGTCTATCCTTGATCGGGAAGTAATCGAACATGGATTATTGAGTGTTACTTCTGATGCTAATTATGTTTCCCTTGAGAGAGATTTATAAGACTGTGCATGGTTTGATTAGAGAGCTCGAGAAGAAAGCTAGACCTGTCAAATGTCGTGATGACATCAAAGGTACTAACTATGTCGATTGCTTTTGCTGATCTTTATTCTTTTTAGTTTTGGCTCTCATCTCTGCTGGAAACTATTAGCTTATTGGAACAATAATTGACATAGTTGGATATGATGGTGTTCTTTCCATTGAATGCTCATGCTCTTTTGAAACAATGGAGTTGAAGAAGGAATGAAGGTATGAGTTTTTGTCTTTCCTTACTCTTCAACTCTAATTTAATCTGTCATTGGCTAACTTGATTTCCTATCCTGAATTTCATATAAACAGAGGTTACATCTCGCCTCAGTTTGTCATCAACTAAATTATAATTATCTCAAGTATTTCTGAATTATGTCATGTTAGATTGTCCATCTCCTTCCATTGGATTTTGGAATGGATATTTCAAAAATGAGAAAAGTGGTTTATTACATTAGGCACAGCCAAGAACCAAATCAGATGGTACAATTTGTATTTTATGACCATAATATCTTCATGTACCCTCACATCATGTTTTTTGCTTTTAAGAACATCTCTCTATTAGTCGATCTAACCTTGGACTATGGGCTGACATATGAATCGAACACGAAGCTCGCCATCTCTAGCTATCACTCCTGGATTTTGTATTTGTATATCATTTTTGTAACTTACAAAGATATCACTCCTAGATTTTGTAACTTGAGGTAATTCCTCATCTCAATATTTTTAATTCAATCTCTAATCATAACAATGTCGATTACTGTCTGCACCAATTGCATATTTGCATTTATGAACAAATGATGTCATGTTCTCACAATAAGTCTCTCTATATTGGAATTTTTTCTTAGCATTTTGTCTGAATTCGATCTCTCTGTCTCTCTGATCTGCTTATACTTTTTTTGTTAATTATTATATAGATACACATTCCAATTATTTATTGGCATCCTAGCAATAGCAAGTTGAGTGTGCAACTTGTTGTAGAATAAAATATTTAGAAAAATAAGAAACAAACCAGGTTAGCAAGGAAAAAAATAGGAGCTAGCTATATAAAACATGAAGATGAAATATAGGATCATAGAAAACTAAGGTGTCTACCATAGGTGTTATAATTTATAACATTTGAAACAAGAAACCAGGTGGTAATAACAGGAGTTAGATTTTGGTCTAAAACCATTGCAAAGTATAAACTGATGTATCTGAGAAAAAAATAACACTTGGTGATAATACCACTAAGAAAAAACATATGTTATTTGATGTATTCAGTTACCAAAAATCACCTAGATTTTGGTGTAATAGATTTAAGTTAATGATAGATTAAATGATCCGTAAAATCATTGGAAAGTATAAACTGATTCTTAAAACACATGAAAAGGTATAAATTGGTTCTTAAAAACATTGCAAAGTATAAATTGCTTCTAAAAAATATTGCAAACTACAAAAATGTAATTTTCTGTTTCCAATAATAAATTTGGACAAGTAGGTAGCTTCTTTTAATTTATTCATTAGAGTTTCTGCATGAGATAATGAGAAGTAAGTATAAATACAAAAGATGTAATTAATAACAATAATATCAATAATATATTTACTATCGACATTATTTTCTAATAAAAAATATAATAATTAAAAACATGTCTAATATTTTAACATATGATCTTTAGTTTGTTTATAAAGTCTATTAAAATTATATATAAATATAATATATCTCTATATAAGAGAAACCATCTTAAATTTACTATATAATTTTTATTAGAGAGAAAAATTATAATCTAAAAATTATCAAATAAAATAGATGTTTATTTCATTCCTTTTATTTATAAGGATTTATGTTATATTTCGTATAGAATAAAAATATTAGTTAGTCATATTCGTTGTTCAATTTTTTAAAAATTATATGTTGAATTTGGGTCAAAATTTTATACGTAGGTTAAAATATTTTTATTAAATATTTTAGATTGATTTCAAAAAATCTGTTTTAACCAATAAAATATATTTAAAATATTAAGTTTAAATAATTCTAATTATAATATTTTAAAATTTTTGAAATTATATATTTAATTAATCTAATCGAAATTAAATATTTAAATATTTATTTGTAGGTCAAAATATGTTTATTGAATATTTTAGATTCATTTCATAAAATTCTATTTTAATCCAGTAGAATATATTTAAATTATTTTGTTTAAATTATTTTGAGTATCATGTTTTTAAAAAATCGAAATTATGTATTAAATTAATCTAAGCCCAGTTTAGGAGAAGACGTGGCACACCTCCGTCTGCTTACTCTACTACACTGGTATGCCAATTATTTTCAATTTCATGTGGGAAAAATGGAACTCCATTCCACAACATCGACCATAATTTTCAAAGCTAATGAAATATTGCTTACCAAGCCAGACAAAAAATCACTCAACAAGATTTTCAGATAAATTATGTATTCTCATGTTGCTTTTTTCCTTTTTCTTTATCAATTCATGGTACTCCCTTCTCTTTTAGTATTATGTTCTTCGTATT
>OVAO01004653.1:0-10024 GCA_900406285.1 Biscutella auriculata
TAGGAAAACATGGAAGCTATATAGTACCTTGCATAGATTTGAAGGGCAAAGATTGCAGCTATGTGGAAGCGATGCAGCACTATGGTACGGAGAGATCTGAAGCTTTCCATTTACATCAACAGAGGTTGGATTTGTGTAAATTTCTGAGAAGCAATCCAACAAATTATGTTGCTCTAGTATCTTGTCAATGAAAAACTGGTTTGCATCACTCACAATCTTCAAATCGCATCTGCAATTTAACCATCTTTCATATCAAGATCTAAAGTGGACTAATCCGTGTCCAGATATTAGATTACAAAACTTCATACCCTAAAGATTTGGCTGATTTGATAGCTTCGATAATCTGAGAATCAATAGGCATTTTCTTCATGCAAGCTTCAATATCCTCAATCGACTTCCCTTGTGAATGTAGCTCCATCATCATCCTATTCTTACAAAATCCAAAAAAAGCAAAAAAAAAATCAAGAAACAAAGATCGCACTACTAAACATCTAAAGCAAACCCGATCAAATATAATCATCAGAAATGCTTAATAAATGCGTAAATCATAGAAGAGTTCTGAAACTGGAATCGAGGTTTATCATCAATATTATCAATACCATAAGGCGATTCCAGGGTAAAGTGATGCGGAGCTGAGTGAATATCTCGGTGAGTCCCATTTCAGTGACAACCCACATATCGCTATCTCCGTCGATCAAAGTCCTGTCGAAATCAAATATGATCACGATTCCGGCCATCTCACCGTCGATACTGAAGGAAAGCACTGAAAATCGATCTCTTCTGCTTCCGTTTTTCTTCCAATCAGCTTCAAACAATTGTTCAATATCTGCTTCTTCTTGACAAAAAGACAAAAGTACCCATCTTTACCCCATTATATTACAGTAGAACCATCGAGTAAAATTAAGTATATTGTATCTTACATGCTATTGGTTGAAAACGTGGANAAGGTTGGATTTGTGTAAATTTCTGAAAAGCAATCCAACAAATTATGCTGCTCTAGTATCTTGTCGATGAAAAACTGGTTTGCATCACTCACAATCTTCAAATCGCATCTGCAATTTAATCAAATGACTCTCACAAACAAAGCTAACCATCTTTCACATCAATATCTAAAAGTGGACTAATCAATGTCCAGATATTAGATTACAAAACTTCATACCCTAAAGATTTTGCTGATTTGATAGCTTCAATAATCTGAGAATCAATAGGCATTTTCTTCATGCAAGCTTCAATGTCCTGAATCGACTTCCCTTGTGAATGCAGCTCCATCATCATCCTATCCTTTACCAAATCCAATCAAAAAGCATAATAAATTCAAGAAACAAAAACACTAAACATCTAAAGCAAATCCGATAAGATATAATCATCAGAAATGCGTAAATCAAGAAAGAATTCTGAAACTCGAATTGACATTCATGAATATATCAATACCATAAGGCGATTCCAAGGTAAAGTGATGCGGAGCTGAGTGAATATATCGGTGAGTCCCATTTCAGTGACAACCCACCTATCGCTGTCTCCGTCGATCAAAGTTCTGTCGAAATCAAATATGATCACGATTCCGGCCATCTCACCGTCGATTCTGAAGGAAAGCACTGAAAATCGATCTCTTCTACTTCCGTTTTTCTTCCAATCAGCTTCAAACAATTGTTCAATATCTTCTTCTTCTTGACAAAAAGACAAAATTACCCATCTTTAACCCATTATATTACAGTAAAACCATCGAGTAAAATTAAGTATATTGTATCTTACATGCTATTGGTTGAAAACGTGGACCCCTCGTCGTATCAGCACTCTAATAGCCAATGAGATCGCAGGAAACACGTTAACTAGCGTAACATCGAATGTTCTTCAATAACACTGCAACTTGATAAAAAGAAAACCCAGAATCGAAATCGTAAAACCCAAGATATTATACATAAAACCCGGATTATAATTAGACGAACTTTCAAAGATTCGAGAGATAGAGCTAGAGAGTATGACTTCAATGGTTGGGATGAATCGAGTTCTGATAATAGTAACGTTAGCTCTTCTAGCCTCGTCGGCGTTATTACCGTTTTCCGAAGGCGCGAAGAAACCATTGTCGGCGCCGAGAAAGGAAGATGTTCCGTACATTAAATGTCAGGTGTGCGAGAAACTAGCCTCGCGCCTACACCAGTTAGTGAAGGAGAAGCAAGATCAGATCTCGCCCAAGAAGGTAGATTTGTATACTATGATTCAGTGATCTTTCTATTTGATTCTTTTTCTATGTTTATGCTCACTGAAATTTGTTTGTGGTAATTAACTTGTTAGATCTCAGAGTATGAGATCATTGAGATCGCTGAAAATGTCTGCAACTTGAAGAAAGAGGAAGCTGATTGGATGCTCAAGATTGACATTGTGGAGAAAGGCAATAAGCTTGAGGTAATATATAGATTTCTCTATCTCTCTCCCACCTATTTGATCCAACATATTGGCTTGCAGCTTAGGAAAAAGCTTTTAACTATTTGTTTTGCTGTGATTAAATTAAGTGGAAACTTGTACATTTGGTTTGTCTGTTTGACAATTTGTTTGTTTGGATTCATTTGATTCGGTTCCTTAGCTGGTTGAACAAGAAGAAGAAGGGATGTGCAATTCCGAGNAGGCAATAAGCTTGAGGTAATATATAGATTTCTCTATCTCTCTCCCACCTATTTGATCCAACATATTGGCGTGCAGCTTAGGAAAAAGCTTTTAACTATTTGCTTTGCTGTGATTAAATTAAGTGGAAACTTGTACATTTGGTTTGTCTGTTTGACAATTTGTTTGTTTGGATTGATTTGATTCGGTTCCTTAGCTGGTTGAACAAGAAGAAGAAGGGATGTGCAATTCCGAGTGCAAGACCATCGAGGCTGCTTGTCAAAAGGTAAGCACTTTGTGGTCCTTCCCTTCAGCTATTAATACACCTGGATTGCATTTCTTGAAGCATGTAGAGTTTGGGGAAGATAAAAGATTAGGGAATGTAACTTTTATCTGTTTGTGTGTTTCCAGGTCATCGGTTACTCAGACACTGATGTTGCAGAGTATATATACAAGTCTAAGCCTGATCTTGTGTCACTAGTAAACCATCTATGCAAAGACCTGACCGATGCTTGTACCAAGAGCCCGCCTCCAGTTCCCAAGGTACTCTTTATTCAAAACCATATACTATATCTAAGAGCTTCGGTTTATTGAAATAGAAATGTAATTCCTTGTTGATTTGTGTCCGTTAATGTTTTTTCATGATGTTGCTGTGGAATGACATTTTCATGAAAAGATAGAACTTTGTGATTGAGTGTCTCTTTATCTTTGCTCAGGATCGGGTTCCTGGAGAACCATTTGCTGCAAAACCTTCTAAAGATGCTGAAATGGACAAAATCTTGAGATCTATGCAGGTAATATTTGATTACTTTAATCAGTTTTTCCCCATAACATGAAGCTAGAGTGCTAAACATGGAAATATTTTTAGCTAACTCTAATTTACCGCAATTTCACCCCTCCAGGGTATGCCAGGAGCACCGGGCATGAAGGTCTATTCTAGAGAAGAGCTAGAGAAGTACAAACATAACTTGGGGAATCCTGGTAATGAAGATGGAGATGACGACGATGATGAAGATGAGGAAGAAGATGAAAAGTTTCCCAAGAACTTGGTACACAATAAGTTCATGTTTCGTGAATAAGGAACCAAGATCTTTCACTTTTCTTTCTTTAAAATTCTGTGGTTTTGTTGTTGGTTTTTAGGGAAAAGTTTTGTCAGAGAAAGAAAGTAAAAAGGAAGACTGGAAAAAGACAATCACTAAGGAAATCAAGAAGAAAGGTGTGGTCTTGAAGAGACATGCACAGAAAGTGTCAAACGGGGTCCGGAGATGGTGGAAAGGAATTAAATCCTCTTCTTCAAAGAAACCAAAATCTGGAAAATCTGAACTATAAGAAATAGTTTGATATTTGTTTAGTTTAGTTTCTATAATCTTTTGGAGAGAATATTGTTAGTCTTGAGAATTGAGAGACATCAGTTGTAACACAATGCACGCACAAGAGATGGTTTAGAGCAAGATCATTAATTTTTAATTCAGAGAAAAAAAACAAATGTTACAGCATGAAGCGAAAGGTATGTTGTAAAACTGGAAAAAATACAAAAATTAAATCACAATAAGAAATGTATCTTCTCATTGCAGCTGCAGACTTGAAGTTCAGCTTCTTTTGAGAGAACATTAGCGCATTTTGTAGTGTTGTGTCCTTGAGATCTTGCAATGCTGGCCATTCAAAGAATAGCTCAGCTTTATGTCAATGTCCCGTGGGTTCTTCTTGTTAGGAGAAACAGACATGCTTCCAGTGATTGTCTCTCCCTCACATATGGTTAGCACATCTTCCAGGTACAAGACTGTTTGTTTCCAGTGTGTAGCTCGGGATTTCGGTCCTGCATTTCAAACCCATGGTTGTTCAATGTATGTTTCAGACCATAACAATTTAACCTGTGTCTATTTAAACCAAGTGATTCGAAAAACATAAAAGAATCCTGTTAATTAGCATGAAATTACAGAGATCTGAACCTGTTGAGAAACCCAGTAGCTTGTGGCACATGGTAAACGATACATCGAAGTAGGCTACAAGGGCGTGGATGTAGTCATTGCGTTGTGCAACAAGTTTAAAGGGAGCAGTGAAAGAAGCATCACCAGAAGACATCTTTGAGATATCCATAGTCTGTTATAAAAAACCCCAAAACAAAATGAAATAAGCATTAGCTACAGGTAGAAAAATTCTACTAATCATTGTCATGTGTCTATCTTTACCTTAAGTAGCCTACTATCAGTGACAATTTGGTTTTGGTCGACTGTGTCAACAAGCGGTTCCATCATTGCTTTTTTCTTGATGCATGACATGTCAAAACCATACACACTGTTCCAAACTGTAGTAGAAAACACAAAAGCAATTGACATATGCAACCTCAACAGACATCAAAGATGAATGTTGGAAAAAGAGAGATGTCAAATCGTATGCGCTCACATTCTATTTTGTCTTCTTTATATTCTGAATCTTCTATTGCTGTGAGATGTAGGGAAGCTTTGTCAGGTAGCACAATACCACCATCAACCTATGAATAATACCAATGATCCAAATAAAATTTGAATAATTGACTGCTGACTATTGCTTTTGGTAAGTAAGAATCTCATGTAGCAAGGTGGAACTGTAACTTACAAGCCATTTATTGCGAGCGTATAAGACACTATCCAACATATTTTCAAACAGCAAAAAGTAACCCATCCATTCAGAAATAATCACATCCACTTTAGGAGTGGGAAGCTCTATCTCCTCGATCTTTCCTTTCAAAACCGTTATAACTGCAAGGATAAAACAAAAGATCGCCAAGCAGTCAGCAAAACCAGTGTATTAACAGCTCAAAATGAATGGAGGAAAAAAAGAGCGTAATGGAAAAACAACCATCGGAAAATCCATTTGCTTTAACAATCTCCTTTGCCATGTCCGCCATTTGGGAACATTCAACCTATTAAAGAACATCTGTGAGTCAGAACATTCAGATTGAAAGAGATTATCATTTCCAGAAAAAAAGAATGAAATGAAGACATACAGCGTATACATGAGCTGCTCCTGCCTTGGCACAGAACAGAGATAAGATTCCTGTCCCAGCTCCAACATCAAGAACAATTTTGTCCTTGATAAGAAACTTGTTTTGGTAAATAACATTCTGATAAGTCTTTGTTCTTACTACATCCTTTAACATTTCCTGTCAGATACCATCCTCGAATCAGTCAGCAGATAGATACAGAAGAAACACATTGAATTATATAAAAAGATCAGTTCCAGAACCGATATTGTAACAAAAATAACTGGTTTGTACACAGAAGAAACAATATGGTTTCTCGTTTGAGATGCAAGTTGCTTACTTCATGTATTCCTACAAAACAGATACAAGAAAACAAATTGAAACTTCAGAAAATGAAGGAAACCAAATTCTTCTCAAGTCAAATTACAAGAAGAAAAAAATTGGAACTATAGAAAATATCAAGGTAAAACAAAGGGGATTACCGAAGTGAGAGTAAGAATCGAAGTAGTAATCGGCGCTGGTGGTATCATCATTGACTTCAGCGCTCTCGGTGGCGTCGCACATGGATTCATCTTGGACGGCTTCCTCGCCTGCAACACCGGACCCTTCTGCAACTTCGTCTTCATCAGCATCTTCAAAGCGTATCTTCGTGTTCTGATTCTGTTCGAAGCTGATGAACTCTTCCTCGTCGTGGTTACTCTTCTTAGTCATCGTTTTGTTTTGGTCTCACACGAGAGGTAAGAAAAACAAGGGTTTTGGAGATAGAGACGAAGTGTATAGATTAGGGTTTTAGGAAAACAATGCTTTTATTTGCCTCTTCTCTCTTCTGTTGACGAATTTTAAATTGGATTAAATCGTCATCAAGATATTTTCTTAACCGGTTCGGTTTTCGTCGATATGCACATTTTTCGTCCGGTTCAGAGATTCGCTTGATTGAATAATAAAATATCCAACCATACAAAGTTTATTATTGAGTTTCTAAACAAGTTTTTTTTTTTCATAAGCTTAAAGAGTAATACTGATGATCACTTGATTGAATTGTTTTCTGAAGTAATCGGCGGCCAAGGAGCTCCGGCCATCACAGCTTCGATCTCCCATGTTTCTCGTGGAACATTCGTCATGTTCTTGCAGCCATTTGCAGTAACGACCTATAGATTCATACAGATACAAATCATTATGAAACATTATTGTCTCTTTAGGCGGTTTTAAACGTTATAACGAATATATAAATCTTGTTACCAAATCGCTTTCGATTCTGACACCTCCCAGATTCTTGAATCTGTCAATTGTTTCACGGTTGAAGAACTTAGAGGTCATTTTGCTTTCCATGGCTGGAACCAACAATGCCTTGATGAAATAGCATCCGGGTTCCACAGTTATCACCTGTAAACATACATACAAACTATTAGGATAATGCTGAGCAGAGAGACGACACATGAGAAGAACCAAAAGCATTTTCAGCTCTTACCATTCCTTCAAGAAGGTCTCTTGCAGTGCGTAATGACTTCAATCCAGGTTCCTTTGGTCTTTCCACTCCCTTAAAAAGAATACTCAAAGTAACAGGTAAGAAACAAGGACTGTAGTTTCATGTTGATGATCGTACTATTAGGTGGAAACAAGTGAATTGATGTTACCTTCGGGTAACCACCTGTATCGTGTGTGTCAATGCCCATGAAGTGACCTAATCCATGAGGCATGAAGACAGCACCCAAGCGTTGTACCATCATGTCATCCACATCACTAGAAACAAAGACGAAACCATAAAAATGAAAGTTAGCTTTAGAGAAGAGTAAACAAAGCTGTGTGCATAAACAAATGTCCAAAAGAGAGAATTATACCCAGTAAGGATTGAACCCTTCTTCAGTGACTCAAGGATGATTCTTTCGGCTAACCTGTGCATTAACTTGCTTCAGTTGGCAAAGAAAGCTAAATAATCATAGATCAAAATAGACCAAATAAAACAGAGAATACAAGCTTAAGTTGATAGTTAATCCCAATAGTTGCATCTACATGCATACGTAAATAGAGCTACATCACTTGATCATATCTCAGTTAATCTTACTTGTGCATATCTACCCAGTTTACTCCTGGCTTCATTGCAGAAATTACAGAATTATGTGCATCCAGAACAGCCTAGAAGAAAGGCAAATCAGAGACATAAATATATAGGAAGCTTTAAGAGGCTCACCAAACTGTAGCTTGAGTGGGCAAATCGAAAAGAATAAAGCACAGATATCTATAACATCCATGCTGCACTAATCTTGTACGGCACTTACATTGTAGATTAGACTCTGGTCGCTTGTAAACTTACCATTGACCTGTAAAATATTTAATTAATATTAGGCCGCACTTGCTCTAACTAGATTCAACGCATAATGATGTCCATGTAAACATGATTAAAAAAAAGTGAATGCAGTGAAAATACAATTCAGTGACACTCTTAAGGATTCTGAATAAATAACAGGACACAAAATCAAAAACTCATAATAGTTTTGACGCTAGAAAGAGAACTCACAGGGAATGAGCATGTTATGTCAGAACCATAAAAATGGTATTCAGCACCCATATCAAGTAGTGCCAAATCTCCATCTTCAAAAGTCTGCAAGAAGAAATAAAACATTTTCAAACAGGGAATCATGAGGGAACTAAAAACGAGATGAATGCTTGTTCTTTACCCTATCATTTGGAGCTGCAGCATGCCCATAATGAAGAACAGCACTGCAAACAGTTTAACATTAGTTTTGTTAGTTTTAAGTAAAAGCACATGAAAAAACCGAGAATGATTATTCTGAATCTTCAGCAATAACAACTTAATCCACCAAACTTGCCTGTTATCTCCCGTTGCACAAATGCATGTGTACGAGCAATGCCTACAGCCACCGTACATGTAAGTGTGATGCAAAAATATACTTTCCATCTGATATTCTCTCATACCAGGTGTCACTTTCCTCATAACCTTAATGTGGATGATAAAACATGGTTAAAAGTTGGAAACTCGTAAGAAATTTGCAAGAAGGGAATAAAAAAAATGTTTTAACAAGCCAGCAGAGCATATCACCGATATATTTCATTCACTGGTCTAAGAATACCATTGGAAAAGAAAAACAAGAAATTGGAGAGAAAAATGTTAGGAAATCATATCAAACCTCTACATGAGCTTCAGAACTTATATCATTTGCAAACTGTATTAGTTGAAGCTCCAAACTTGACTTGATAACTCGGCATTCCGCCAAGATAGGATGCAAAGTAGTCAAATCGGTCTCAAACTTTTCTATCCCCTGAAATAAGACACGAAAACAGTAAAAAGAAACAGGTGAAATCAAAGAGCATTATTTGGTAAACATAGTAGGTAAATAATCCCATTGCGTTACTTATTCAATAAAGTATAGAAGAGATTCCAAATATGAAAACACTATGAGATTCCAAAACAAGTGAAATAGAAAGGGTGAAATGAAGAAACCTCAAAGCTGGCAGGTTTTGAGAAGTTACTGCTGTCGGTGTTAAGGCCATGCAAAAGATATAACAGGGGCTTTCCAGATCCCTTAAACTGTTCGTTGAAGACTTGAACAATCTCGTCCACATAGAAAACCATGTCAACCATATATGTTTCCTGCAACCAAAAGTAAAGAAGACGCATCACTACAAATCGAAATTTATGCATCGAAAACAATTAGGAGAGGCTAAAAAAAATCAAACAATTACCATAAAGTGCGACAGTGGCTTTATCTCCCCCAACCAGACAGCATAATCATCAGGCAACCTTGGAATAAAAAGGATAGATTTCCCACTTCCAATGTCCTTTCAATAAAGAAAGAAGATAAATTCATAGTTAGACAACAAATTCCGGTTCATACGTTCCTAAGGAACGGATATATGATTAGAAAAACTCACTATAGCTCCAAAGAAATCAGGCTCTTTGACTCCAAACAAGTAAGCAAAATAACTCTCCTGCCTGCATGTTAACTCAACAAGTAATCAAGATCATCTTATTTTCCTCCTAAAATGTTAAAACACACTGAAAGAAATCTAGAAAGATTTCAATCACCCTAAGATAAAAATTTCAAATTAGTACCTGAAGAGTTCGGTGTGATCGGTGCAGTAGCGATTTTTTTCTTCTCCTCCCTATCCTCCAAAAGCAAGAATACGAATAACTCATGAGCTAAAGACGACGAATCACCTAGCTCGGATCATCAACAAATCGTTACCAAAGAGTACCTGAAGAAATACGAAACCATGGAGAGGACAATTGGAAGTAGATAAGTGACGGCGTATGGAATCAAGGAGATTTTTCCGGTTTCCGGCGTGGAGCTCCATAGGAATCGGGGGAGGAGACAGAGAGGACATGTTTGAAGATTGAGATCAATAGTTGTTTCTATTTGCCGGCGAGGCCTCTAGGAGATGTTATCGAAAATTGTATCCTAATGAATTTGGGTGTATTATAAAGTCATTATTATTAAATTGTAT
>OVAO01004655.1:0-10024 GCA_900406285.1 Biscutella auriculata
GCTAAAAATGGAAAGTAGATTTGGGGTGGCGAAGCCTCCGCCGGTCAGTGCAGACCGACGGGCCTGACCGGCGTGTGATAAACATATTTTATCTTATCCCTACTGCTGACGAGTAGAGCAGAGGAAAATATAACTGTTGCAAATGAATAAAGAAGGGTGTATATCGAACCAAATCGGGAGGTTTTACTAGAGACAACAGACTTATAAGAAAATTCTAGGTCTAAGCAGGATTTTATATCTGTCACTGAAAATCCTGTTAAAATTGTCGATTGATTGTAGCAAAGGCAAGTGACCATTCAGCAAGCAAATTAAAGCGGGAAATTAACGAAGACTTAAATAAAGAGAAAGCATGCAACTGACCAGGCAACAGATTTCAGGCAAGGATCCCAGGTCTAGGTGCTCCAGTTTTAATCTTATCTTAGGGTTAAGGATTTAAATATGGACTCAACCACTCTCACATGAAGAGCCTCTTTCGGGGTAACTCTAACACCGCACTCTCGTGTCCAAACGCTTTGAGAAACCCCGAAGCAGTGACTTTCCCATAACCCATCCTAAATGATATACTAACATGCTTCAATACCGCACTCTTGCGTCTGCATATCTAGGCAATTAAGAACATCATTTAAAACATAATAAGGCATAAACTAAAAGCTAACTATCCCATTTAGGGTTTAGAAGCTTTCTTTAAATCATGACTGAGCCGATCGGATTGCAATTAAGCCTTAAGAGTACCTTATCACATTAGATACTTGTAGTTCTAAACCCTGGAAAACCAGATCTATAGACCCAATGCCCTGATCTAGCCTAACCAATTACCTAAGGGGAACTACACACAATTTATAATTGAAAAGAACAAATAACAAGCAAATATCTGATTCATTAAACTTAAGACAAGGTTCCTTACAGCAAAACAAACAGATCTAAAACTACAGAAACTTAGACTAAAATGTTCTTTAACCACCTAAAACGTCACCTCTCTCTATCCTATTCCATTTGCAAATGGAGACAAGAGGTGACTATTTATAGCTGAGCAATCATGGGCATAAATGTCAATTTTTGGAAAAATCTAAGGCGAATATCGGCCAAGGGGTGGCCGATATCGATTACTTCATGGCCGATGCTCGAATATCGGCCACAACTTGGCCGATATTGATCTGGTCTTGGTCGATGTTGGTGTATCGGCCACAACCTGGCCGATGTTGCTTTCCTCCTAGTCGATATTGGTGTATCGGCCACAGCCTGGCCGATGTTGCTTGGTCTTTGGCCGATATTCCCTCTGGTTGACTCCCGGAGTTGACCCGTTTCTGTCCTTTTCGTACCCGGATGTTGGACGGTCTTTCCAAACACCTGGAAATGAAATATGCACACGAATGCAATCCTAAAAGACTCTAAAATGACCAAACATGCACAAAACCGAGGGAAAGACGGGACTAAAATGATGACAAAAACCGAGTATATCAATTCCCCCAAACTTAGATCCTGCTTGTCCTCAAGCTAGGCAAAATCTGAGTAAAGAAGAGAGGTTTGAAAACGAATCGGGAATCAGATCACCGAGTTTAAAAGTGAGGTAAAGCCGAGCAAACAGTCTTATTAAGACATGGAAGGGTGACCCACAAGTAATTGCATCAAACAATCAAGCGCTCAGTCACCAATACAAACAAGACTATCATCACAAAGCTCTATGTTACCAATTATAGAAGGAGTTAATCTAGACTATAGCAAGTCAACCTATTCCATACTCGTTACCTTTTTCAGAACTTTCAGGTTTTAAGCCGCTTCAGGTCCCATTCCCATCTCATATCCTTATTACTCAATATTGGGCTCTTTGGCCTCTTTTCTTTCCTTTTTCTGTGAGTGGTGATCTCAGTTCCCAAATCTTCTTCGGTATCATTTTTTAAAAACCGGATCACCTACTCGATCTGGTGTGACAGGTTGAGCGAGAGTCCTGAGTTTTTAGGCACAGACGCCCATCCCCTTATCACAGCTCCACAGCAGGTTGAGTGAAATCCAAAGATTGGTTACGCACCCAGGAGCCCATCCCCTTATTGTGGACTTCGTGGCACTCAAACAAACGCTTAAGCGGTTTAAGCTTCAGGCGCTTATTCTTATATCACGGTGAATGGTCTTAGCTCCCAAATCTTATTGGGTATCATTTTTTTAAAGCTAGACCCCTTTATTTTTCGAAAACTTTTCTTTATTTTCTTTTTTCTTTTTCTTTTTTTCTTTTTTCTTTTTTTTCTTAAAGCTTTTGGGAAGAGAGGGGGAACCTTATGCAAACCATATACAATATCAGGAACTTAAAAGGGAATTTTAGGCACGGTTTTATGCTATAAATTCAGGTCCTTATGAGAAAGAGCTAATTCTGAAGCCTAAGTAAGCAATTAGGAAGAAACATATCGTGAATCAACCATTAACGCGTTTCCCACTGAACATGCTTCCTAAGAATACCCGTAAGGTTTACACAAACTCTGAGGAAAAACTCGAAATCTTCACTAATTCCCTATGCAAATGGTTCTATACTCAATCCTAAAAGAAAGGAAAATCTTTTTGGGTTTTAGAAATTTTTCGATTTTTTTGGTTTTTTCTCAAAATCAACTTAACTATTTACGATGCATGCAAGACTCAAACAAAATAGAAAACGACATTAGTACTAAGGCGGTCCCTCCCCCAAACTTAAACTACACAGTCCATGTGCATTATTTACAAGGGTGTTTAAGAGAGGACCTCAGTAAATGTTGGTTGCGGGGTGGAATTCTCCGTCAGTGGAGAAAGAAGGGGACTTGTTGTCGGTAGACAGAACCAGAGGAGGCGGAATGTTTCGGCGAGGGCGCTTGGTTTGGCGCGTTCTGGATGCACGACCTCTCTCCTGAGTTTCTTCGTCCGAGTCAATCCAATCCGGGATGGCGGAACTGGATCCAGTGCAGCTGATCAAACTCATGATAGCGACAGTCAGCTTTTTGTTATGGCGGCGAAGATTACCAATTTCCTTTTGCATTCCCCTAGCAGCAGATGCAAGCTTCCGAAAAGCTCGGTCCCTAAAGCGGTTCTCTCTGTGAACCCGATGCGCCTCTAGAAAAAGATCCTGAGTTGGTCCCGACAAAAGAGGTGCAAGGGCGAGCGGTGCTGAGTAGCGGGCAATCCCATAGACGGGTGCGGATTGATCGCAAAAATACTCAACAATGAGAGAAGGGTTTCCAGGTTCCTCCTCTTGAGCAACGCCAATCTTTGAGTCAGGGCATAATTGATCGGGTAGATCCTGGTGATTGTGGCTGAACATAAGGTTAACCGGCGTCGTAGGAGAGGTGATCTCGGAGTTGGGTAGAAGGTTGTGGTGCTTCTGGTTGCCAGACGTGAATGAGTATATATATCTATGTCGGAGCATTCCGTCCAGGAATCCGCTTCTTCTCATGTAGTCGTAATCCATGGGCCTTGGCTTTACGCCCATATTGTCTTCAGGAAGTGGGACGTTGGCGAAACGCATGATTGATGATGCGTCCTTCGTAATCCAACCCTTCTTCTTAACTCCCGGGGTCACAAAACTCCAGATGAATATTCTGGGTGATGCGTCCTTCGTAATCCAACCCTTCTTCTTAAGTGTCATGAATTGCTGACAAAGAAGCTTTACCGGACTGAATCTCTGGCCCTCCAACTCCGGGAACAACCCGTCGTTTTCGCGGATTGTACGGATCAATGGTGCCAAACCGTGACCTAGAAAACTCAGCTCATCTGCGTGCACAGCTCCAGTCTCACGTCGAGCGGTAAAGGAGTGAGACACAACCTTGTGCACATATCTTACTGCGGGGTGCGTCATCAAAGATCCCTTCGTAGTCCTTAGATCCTATCGTCTTCCAAAGAAGCTTTAACTCAGTATTGACAAGCTTGCCGTCCCTTAAGCCAGCCTTCGGAAACAAGAAAATATATGCAATCTCGTCGAATGAGACCCGACACTCTATATCAATATCGTCCTCAATGTTCTCGACGTAAGGTGCGTGCCCTGATGTACTCGCCTCGGGGCGGTCTGGTGAGATGTACTGGTCGAGATATGGGAATTCGGCATCGAATTGTGTAAACACATCGTTCAAGTCTGGTAGATTTTGGTTCGCCATGAGATAGCTATAAAATCGAACACAAAATATAGTCAATTTAGAACTTATAAAATATTGCAATAAATGCGCACAGGAAATTCCAACATGATTGCCAGAAAAGAATCTACTAGATCAATCAGCCAGCCAAATAAATGCAGATATCCAAGTTTCAAAAATTCTCACAAATAGCTTCAAGAAAACCGAGAATCCACAAAATATCGAGTCGGGTAAATCCAGGTGGTTCTCATTAATGAAGTTCTCATTAACGAATAAAATCAAGTTTACTCCAATTTCTCTAAAAATGAAATTTAAAGAACCTAAATTCTAGAATTTCTTCAATCAAGACACAATTTCATACAGAAACATTCAACGACAACAAATCCTAGGTTCTCAGAGCAAACGTCACACTAACCACATCCTAATTTCATCAAAGTTAAACATTTTTGTACCCGGTGAATAGTGACGACGAAAATAAGAGCTTGAGATTGCATACCTTGGTTGTCGGAATGGAGAATGAAATGGTTGGAAATGCATGTCGGTAGATGAAAACCGAAGTTTTTAGCAACGAAACCCGAAAGATACGAATAAAAACCGAAGATTCTAAAAACTTTGGAAATGGGTTTTCTTGGAAACTATGAGAGGATAATGAAGAAAGTGAAGTAAAAATGAGAGTGTAAATTTTTTTTGCAAAAATGGGGCTTTTATGGGTCCAATATCGGCCATGGCCAAACCGATATCGGCCAAGCCTTGGTCGATATTGGCCCATCGGTCACGATCGGTCCGATATCGGTCACCTTGTGGCTGATGTTGCTCTCTGGTTGACCGAAAGTTGATCCGCTTCATTTTCCTGCTTCGTTCCTTCGTCACGTCCTGAAACTTATCTGAAAATAAACCCGTTATTGATTTTCTCAAGCTATAAACGATACCTTAGGGAAAATTAAACTGCATATTTACAAAGGATATGCATGAGACTTCCTCCCAAGTGAGCTTGTTTAACGTCGCTGAGCTTGACGGGTTTTCTTAAGCGACTTAATCGCGGTTGAGCGAGGCCTCGATTATGTCTAACCGGGCTCGCATGAATTCCATAGCAACACAGTTCAATTCCGCTTGCTTTTCCAAGATGAGGACTCGCATGGCCATTTCCCTGACTGCCATTATATATCCCGGGATAGTCGTCTGGTCTGGAGTAGTCGGTTCACTTTCTTGAATCAGTCTCTGCACTGGAAGAGCTTGCCATTATTTGGCGCATCTGACCAGCAACACGGGCTACTGCCGCATCGACCGTTTCATTTCTGAGTATTTCCTTGGGTGGGTTAACGATACCTGCCTTGCGCATTAATTTCTTGAACAAAGCGTGGAGGTGCGCCTGTGGGCTATTAACTGGTCCTTCATTTCCTTGATTCGCGTTGATGATATCCTCTGGCTCATAACCATTATTACTTCCGTCCACAAATTCTGGTTCTTCAATCTCTTTAAGATTATCCGATTCAATATCCTCAGAATTAACTTCGAGATCTTAGACGAGTTCTCCATTCCAAATTTTGATTCCTCTTTCTGTCAACTCAGATGTGTCTCTCCCGATGGGAATGTAAACTTTATGATGATGCTCTCTCTACGTGTGTCTGAGGATTAGACCATGAGTTTCAAAATCTATTTGTCCTCCGGCGTTTTGTAAGAAATCCATCCCAATGACCAAACTGCCGATACCTTCGTCCAATGATTCTACAACGTAGAAATCCATCTTAATAGGGACGTACCGAGCTATCCCGAGAGGTTGAATGATTTCCTCCGTATTGCTCATCAGAGTCATATTTGGGTATGGTAAACATTTGATCCCGAGATCTTCGCAAAGTTCTCTCGTCATAACGTCTACGTTGGAACTGATGTCGCAAAGTGTCCTCTCCGTAGGGATACCGAGAATACTGATCGGGAGATGGTAACAATTGCGGTCATTATGACGGACGATAGCACAATACCCAATCCGTCGGTTATAACGTTTGTCCCATTGTAAATCTTCGTTCAACTGTACTTCTAACTCATTCATATCTGCATCCTCTTCTTCCAACTGAATATTCGGAGGTTCTAAAGCATTTATCTCTTCCTCAGTAGATTCATCAGTCTCAGATTCTTCGTTCGTTCCATTTTGTCAGACCGGGTGTCCTGAACTATTGTCCTCGTTTTCCAATCCCAACTGAAGAGCGGACTCATGATTATGCTCGCTGTCTTTCTTCGTGTAGTACGTCTAGACGTCATGAGTGGGTCCCATTTGAAGTATAATGACTTCATTCCTTACATTGATGTCAGCGTCAACGGTAGCGAGGAATGGTCGTCCGAAAACAAGTGGATTCAGCGATTGCTTCTCCATTTGGAGGATCACGAAATATGTTGCCACTTCAACTCCTTGGAGTTGGATGGGTAAATTTTGCAGGATCCCAACTGGCTGTGTGAGGGAACTGTCGGCGAGGACGAGTTCGAAAGGACATGGTTAAAAAGTGGAATACCCCAGCGCATTTGCTGTGTTGCGGGACATAAAGTTTATGTTGGCCCCTAAGTCCCATAGGCAGTTATCGAATGGTACCGAATGCAAGGTACACGGAATAGTAAAGTTGCCAGGATCTTCTAATTTAGGTAGTGTTTCCTCGGGTTCAGGTTCAGAAACTGCAGGCTTGATGCGCAGATACTCAAAACGGGCGGATTCTTTGTCAAACTGCTCAATCATAGCCCTGTACTTTTCACGGATTTTCTTAGAGATGTCTGGTTGTGCAAAAAGACTGATCATACCCGGAAGCTTTTTCCTGGTTTCAATGATTCCCAGCTGCATTTCTTTGAGGAATTCTTCGGTTAGAGTGTAGGGAAGGTCAATATGAGAGTCGATTCTTGAGAACGTTCCCCCAACTCTAGTTGCATTGTCCTCGATGCAAAAGGAAGTCTGGAGAATGTTGGCGTACTCTTCCTTGGTCGTTTCCGTCCGACCGGGAAGAGTACCCACGGGGCGTTTCGAGCTTGAAGCTATCTGAGCAACCTGGTTGTCCAGTGCCTTGACGTGTGAGGCTAACAAATCAAATTTGTTGTTGATTTCCGAAGGGTTGCGGTCGACACGAGAAGATATGTCGCGCATGAAGGTAGAGGTCTCCTGGGAATACTTCTTCAAGGATCCGATGAGTTGCTTTAGAAAAACTGTATTCTGGTCCTCGTACGCGGGAATGGGTTGCTGTTGTTGTTGTCCGTAAAAACCGGCGGCTTTGAAAACTGCCCATGTTGGTTCTGATAGTACCCCTGTGTACGAGTTTGCTGACCGTAATTCTGATAACTGTTGTTCTGAAAATTCTGCGTCGGTTTCGGTGGCTGTGGATAAACTTGATCTTTTGGATTAGCCACGTTGGGACTACGGTAAGAAAGATTGGGGTTGTAGGGTTTGTATCCCTGATTTCCCATGAAAGAGACTTCCTAAACAGTGAAGTTGGTGGAATTTTGTTCCTCAGACTCTCCGACGAAGTGGACGGGAGCTTGCCGGGCTGATAGTAATTGATCAATTTTTGCGCTTAGGACCTAGATTTCAGACTCTTGGTTGTCCTTTTTCATAATCACTGGGGCACGGTTGACACGGTCGTAGTCCTCGATGTGTGAGGTGCTACTCTGGACGAGATCCTCAATGAGTTCAATCCCGCGTGCTGGTGTTAATTTGTTAAAATTGCTGCCGCTGGCGGTGTTGACCACAAAAGAATGTGTTGACGAGGGATAACTCGGAGAATTAATGATGCGGGCATTTAATGGTGTAGGAGGTAAAGCGGTCCCACGCATCAGCGAAGCTTTCCAAGTATCACTGCACAACTTCTTTGTTCTTGAGGAAGGGAAGAAACGTGCGATGAATTCCCATTTGGACGCTTCCCAAGTGGTGATAGAGTCTCGCGGGTGCTTTACTTCCCACTCGTGGGCATCGCCATCTAGGGAAAATGGAAATAGGCAGAGCTTGAGGGCGACTTCAGATACGCCGTTAATAACCACTGTACTGCAAGTACGGTCGAATAAACAGATGTGTTCTAGCGGGCACTCGTCTGGTAGGCCACTGAACTTACTGTCTTTGACCATGGAGACGAGGCCTTGCGGTATTGTAAAATTGATGCGGTTAATTGGAGGTGGGCGGATACCGGAGCTTTGTCCGTTCGCTATTGGTGTATCATAGGAATCGATGGTTGCGGCTGGAAGATGGTGACGAGCGAAAGGTAAAGGATCCGGGTTGTGGATGGGTGGTTGTCCATGTAGTACGAGTGGAGGTGGGGGTGGTGGTGGAAGAATCTCTCTGTCTTGGGGTTCGGGTTGATGGTCCATATTGATGTTCAGATTTTGGAGGTGTAACTAGCGAAGATGCTCACGACGGGCTTTACCAAGCTGTAACTCTATCGCACGGATGTCAGTGTTGATTGGAGTTAGGCAAGAAGAATTGTGAGAACGTAGGTTCATGTACCAGAAAGGAATTCAAAAGAGCGATTAAATAACAGAAAGGAGAATCTTAGGCCCTAAAAGTAACCAAAGATCTTTTGCTAGCAAAGAGAAATCCCAAGTTTGCAACGACGCCAATTTGATAAACAGATTTTATCTTATCCCTAATGCTACTATAGACGAGTAGATCAAAGCAAAATATAATTGTTGCTAATGAATAAAGAAGGGTGTATATCGAACAAAATCAGGAGGTTTTACTAGAGACAACAAACTTATAACGAAATTCTAGGTCTAAGCAGGATTTTATATCTGTCACAAAAAATCCTGTTAAAATTGTCAATAGATTGTAGGAAAGGCAAGTGACCATTCATCAAGCAAATTAAAGCGGGAAATTAACGAAGACTTAAATAAAAAGAAAGTAGGCAATTGATTAAGCAACAAATTTCAGGCAAGGATCCTAGGTCTAGGTGCTCCGGTTTTAATCTTATCTTAGGGTTAAGGATTTAAATATAGACTCAGCAACTCTCGCATGAAGAGCCTCTCTCGGGGTAACTCTAACACCGCACTCTCGTGTCCAAACGCTTTGAGAAACCCCGAAGTAATGACTTTCCCATAACCCATCCTAAATGTTATCCTAACATGCTTCAATACCGCTCTCTCCCGTCTGCATATTTAGGCAATCATGAACATCATTTAAAACGGAATAAGGCATAAAATAAAAGCTAACTATCCCATTCAGGGTTTAGAAGCTTTCTTTAGATCTTGACTGAGCCGGCCGGACTGCAATCAAGCCTTAAGAGTACCTTATCACATAAGATACTTGTAGTTCTATAGAACTAATGCCCTAATCTAGCCTAACCAATTACCTAAGGGGAACTACTCACAATTCATAATTGAAAAGAACAAATAACAAGCAAAGATCTGATTCATTAAACTTAAGGCAAGGTTCCTTAGTGCAAAACAAACAGATCTAAAACTATAGAAACTTAGACTAAAATGTTCTTTAACCACCTAAAACGTCACCTCTCTCTATCCTATTCCATTTGCAAATGGATACAAGAGGTGACTATTTATAGCTTAGCAATCATGGGCATAAATGTCCATTTTTGGCAAAATCTCAGGGGAATATCGGCCAAGGGGTGGCCGATATCGATTTTTTCATGGTCGATGCTCGAATATCGGCCATAGCCTGGCTGATATTGATCTGGTCTTGGTCGATGCTGGTGTATCGACCAAGACCAAAACTTTAGCCCTACCCATAACCGGATCGAAATTAAAATCGAGAGCTAACTAAGTTTTTCTTTAACTTTTTAATCAGATCCCAAACATCCCAAGCTACCCAAATAGATGTTCTCTATTGTTGCTCTCTATACTTTAAGGTTTTTGCAAAATTGCAATCACTGAATTTAAAAGAGAACTCACATAAGTGTTTAGGCCAAGGATTCAAAAAGGGTTGAGAGGGAATCATTCTAAAAATGAGAATGACCGAATTGGGCAGA
>OVAO01004656.1:0-10023 GCA_900406285.1 Biscutella auriculata
CGGATAAGTCTCTCTCGGACGCGGCCGTTGTGGGGGCCTTGGGTCAGCTTGCACTGGGGGTGCTGGGGTAGGAGGTTGAAGTTCCCTCCTCAGTTCATCAAATCTTTCATTGAGGAGCCTTATGAGGTTAGTAGCAAGATCCGGTGCGGGTGGTGGTATGACCAGTTGTTCGACCCGAGGTTCGGTTGGCGCCGGTGGAGCTCGCCTTCCAGTGGGTTGAGGTTGAGCCCTTGGTGGTGACATTGAGCGAGCTCGGTTGCCTTGCGAGGCACGCGTTGCGTAGAAGTGGTTCGCCGTGTTGGGCAAATTTGAGACGTGGCACGGTGGAAACACGCACGGATCGTACGTTGGGGACCACAAGCGGCGGCCGTGAGTGCTTTGTCTCGTTCCCCCTTTTCCTTTTCGGCTTCTACTGTCGGCTTCTCCTTTATGGCAATGAGAAAATGCTTGTCCTTGCCCGTGGTAACTGATTGGTCGAGGTTGGTGCGCTGGCGTACGTACGGGTCCTTGTCAGCTAGCGAAGTGGTCCCAAAAAGCACACGAGGCCAAACACACGCGCGACGACTGCTTTTGCTCATACACCTTTGTCTTCCTCGCTCAACAAAAATAAATAAACAGAAAAAGATCAGTTTTGAACACCACTAACGACTTTGAACAAGAAAATTTTGAACTTGAAACCGAAGCACCAAGAAACAAATCAAACGCACAAAGTTGACACCTTTCGAGAAATTTTCAAACAAGATAAACGAAGGTGAACTTAAACAAGACAGATCTAACACAATACTAACAAAGAAAAAGAAAGGCAAAATCTTTTTGGGTTTTTTATTTAAAACGATTAAGAGACTAAACGATGACAAACACAAAGATTGCAACTTTGGGTAAGAACGAAAACTCCCTGAGAACGTGAGTGAGTCAGTCAAGCTTGGGCTCTGATACCACTTGACGTATCCCCTGGACCGTTCGAGCTTGCACGAGAGGACTTGACGAGCGGCGGCCGCGGCGAGAGCTAGGCGGCCACGTTGCACGTTCTCCGTATTCCTGCGTTCAAACGAAATGAGACTTAGGGAAACTCTTAAAGTAGGGAAAGAAGAGATTCAGTCGAGAGAAAGTGAAAGGAATTGGAGATTTGGTCGGTGGTGGAAGAATGGCTTCGTCGGGTGTCGCCGGAACGGATGCACGACCGTATAGAGAGAACCAAGATCGATTCCCACGACCAGATCTTCTCCAAAGTTGACGCCCTTGTAAAGATCTATCCTTTCAGACAAAAGACGAGATCCAGTCGAGAGAGATGGGCTAATGAATGAGTTTAGGACGGCGAAGGTGGTGGAGGATGACACGTTACAGCCGGTACGGCCCCGCCGACATACAAAGAGAAACTCGCGTAACTCCACCGATCAGATGGACTCCAAATGGTAACCGCTTCGACAGATCTTAATGAAATGAGAAATAAATACTATGAGACGAAGCAAAAGTGAAAAAGAGAGAGATCTGAATGATGGAATAAGAATGAATTTTATGGTCTCGTAAGGATCGATCGCTTGGTCACTTAGGCAAAGAAGATCAGAAATATTGAGAATTGATACGAACAAAGGGGCTGGTTTTCGGATATGACACACCGAAAACCCTATGGAATATGACACATCCTTAGAGAACTCTCAATAAATACCATTAAGGAAAAGATAAGTTTAAAAGTTGAAATGTCACAAACGGCTACAAAGTCTTTAAATAGCAATCTTGAAAATGAAGGAAAACCCTAAAAGGGAAAGCATAAAACGTTGAGTTTAAGATAGAACCAAATAGAATTCTCCAACAGTCATAAGGCCGCTTGAAAAGCTCCCTTGGCGCGGTCATGAGGTCTAGTGCAATGGCCTCATCAAAACCTCAATGAGAAAACCACATGGGACAAAACTCATTGAGGAAAAAGAGTACCTATAAGACCCCCTTGATCCGACTTAGATAGGTGAAGGAGATGAGAGGAGGTAATAGATGGCCGATTCGTCATCCTTCCTCCAATGGTTGTACCCACTCTCTAGCTCGTTCCAAGTCCTTGTCAATGCGTTGGCTAGCCTCTTTGCTTGAGCTCTTGTGACTAGTCCAGTTGGAACTTCGAGCTTAGCCTCCCTTGGTTCGGTTTCTTCAAGTTTCTCGGTCGAGCATACATCAGGACTTGCTCAATAGTTTTGGAGCTCAAGATGATCTTGAATTTCACGGTTAAGTCCTCCAAGGAAGCGTGCCATTATGGCTTATGTATCCTCTCTAAGGCCAACTCGGAGGAGAAGCATATCCATCTCTTGGAAGTACTCTTCAACAGTCTTGGATACTTGATTAAGTCTTCTCAATCTTTGGTGGAGATCTCTTAGATGATGGTTGGGCACAAAACGCTTTCTCATGACTAATTTCATCTCGGCCCAAGTCTCAATGGGATACTCCCCATTTCTTCTTCTTGAAGTAACAAGCTGGTCCCACCAACTCAAAGCGTAATCAGTGAAGTATGTGGCTGCTATCGCCACCTTGTTGATCTCAGAGTACCACCTACAATCGAACACAAGTTCTATCTTCTTTTCTCACTCAAGATATGCTTCAGGATCACTTCTTCTTTGGAAATGTGGAATCTTGAGCTTAATGCCTTCAAGACGGTCTTGTCTTGGCCCTCTTTGGTGAGGCATTTGAGGTTTTGAATAGTAATATATGAGTGTTCATCATCTTCCTCATAGTGCCTTGTGTAAGCATTCCTTTGCCTTAGTTCCCTTGGAAGCCATCTTGGTTCTTCTCTAAATTCTGGAGGGTCAAAATGTCATTCCTCCTCATAACGTCTTCTTTTCTGGAACCATCCCTCTTGATGCCTTGGGTGGGGTCCTCTAGGGTGTCTTCAAGGCTTCATCCTTTGAGAATATTGGTCTTATCATCTGGATGGTGTTCTTGCTCTAGAGGGCGTCTAGGAGGCGGCAATGGAGCTTCCACAGCTTGGAGCAGAGGGGAGGGATCATGGTCCTTCTAAGCTCTTCAAACTTATCCTCAATTAGTTTAATCAAGGCTCCAGCGTCAAGAGGAGCTGTTTGTTGAGGAATGGGCGCAACCATTTCAAGAGGATCGACTATGGTCACGACCTCAGGCACCGGTGGAGCAGCTAGTCTGGCCGGTGGAGTAGGGAGTTGGGGTCGTTGAGAACGTTGAACTAAGTTGGCTTGGGAGCCACGCGTGTTGTAGGTGTGAGAAGCCGTGGTTTCCACAGTTGGGATAGGAAAAAAAGAATCCAGTTGGGGGTCGTATAAGGGGGAGCACATGGTACGATCGTTGCAAGCTTTTGCGTTTTCCCCCTTTTCCTCCTTTTTTCTTTTTCTCTTTGCTTTTTGAATTTCTCTATCTTGCCTCGTATTCTTCGTGTTGTATGCTAAAATGAGAGGGAAATAAATCAATTGGACGCCATTCATAGACAAGACAAAGCTTGAAACTTTGACGAAAATAAGATGAAATCGATTGATTTTGAGAAAATGAAGACCGAACACTTGAAGAGATGAAAACTTTTTATGGTTTTTGATATTTTGAAAACAAAAGAAGCTCAGAACTACACAAAGATGAACGATCCAAAGCTACTAAGGCAAGCTAAAATCTTTTCAGGTTTTTGGTTAAGAAAACGATCAAAACTACTCTTAAAAGTTAAAAGATTGAAACTTTAAAGGAAAGAAACAAAGGAACCCCCTTTTGCATGAATGAACTCTTCAAGTTGCTATGATACCACATGACACATCCTCCCTTATGGATTCGTAACCAAGGCTTGAAGAGAGACGGATGGTCGGCCACCGGATGACGCGGCCAAGGAGATGCTTCTCCCATATGGCTTCAACTATGGGGTTACGATTTTGGATCTGAGCTTCTTTGGGATGGAGAAGCTTGTATGCAAGTGAGGGTATAAGAGAAAATGTCGTTTGGACAAAGAAACGGAACATGGTTCAGTACGGACGACGCTGGTACAGGCGGCGATAAAGCAATATAATTGTGTGCGTGACTCCTGCTACGTCTCCAAATGAAAGGTGTAACGAATGGACCGCCAAAGCTACGGTTGGCTTTGGATACACCAAACCTTCAATATATGACACACCTGAAGGGACTCTCGAGGATATGACACACGACGAGAAATGAGCAATCTTGAGAAAAAATATCTCTTAAGTTTTTTATTAAAAATGGCCAAAGCCCAAGTTTGGGTGAGCTTAAATACTCTCAAATTGAAAGAAAAGAAAGCAAACCCTAATTGAAACACTGAGTTTTAAAAGATAGAAAGGAAGCAAATCAAAATGCAACGGTCATATTGGTTAAGTCTTGGGTTGCATGCTAAAATGACTTCCTTGATGGTTCATGTGAAGGTTTTTGATTGGAAATGGGGCTCATTAAAACTTTGGTGAGTAAACCCAATGGGAAAAACTTAGGTCTAAGGAAAAAGAGTGCCCACCTCCCCATGAACTTAAGTTGAGGCTTGGATGCAATGCAACGGATCTGGATCATCTTCTAGCTCAAAGTGTTGGTTCTTCTTCTCCCAATCCTTCCTTGCATGCATTATGGCTCCCGCCAGCCTCTTAGCTCATCCTCTAGTGATGGGTCCAGTTAGTACTTGGAGAGATAGCTTATCCTACTCCTCAGTTTTGTCCAAGCTCTCCATGATCATATCATCAACTCGGTCTGCCATAAATGCATCATTCTCCCGCCTCGCAATAAATAAATGTGTCAGGATCTTGTGCACATACTGCAGGGCGAGGTGGCGGATGCTAGAGCTCGTCGACTTTGTAGGAGCGAAATCCCCTGTACCGATATGGGACCATATAAACCCGCTATCCTCAGTGGCAGGTTCAAAATCCAATGCTCCGTCCATTGAATAGCCATAATTCTTGGCAATCTTGACAAAATATACCTTTAGGTCGTCCCTTGACCGTCTCGAAACCTTATGTACCCACCACCGTGCTCATATGCACTACTGTCAGTGATCCTAACCTTCATTGTAGCTAGAAATTGGCCAGTCTGCTCCTTGTATTCTTTGTGGTGCCACAAAAAGGATTTTTGCAGTGCCCATCTTCTTAAGGAACATCTTCGTGTCATCAAATAAACCCAGACTTCTCTAGTTGATGGATCTGAGAAGGTGGATCCAACAAAGTCGATATTCGAGAACATATCATAGAGCTCGAGCATAGATGGCCTTGTCGATATGGCCTTCCCCTTTCCCTTTTCTTTTTTCTTCCCTTTTGAAGCGTCAACTTTCGAGCTCAACGGGTTCATCTCTTTCTTGTTCAGCTCTCAGAGCAGCAGTTTTGTTTCGACTCAACCTAGGCCATCCTTTGCTCGATTCTTGAATCGTGATATTTCCGTGCTTTTGACATTGTCACCCCGTCTAAGCTTGGGGACCTTAGGATTTCCTGGAGCAACTTTCTTTCCCTTGTCTTGTGTGGCCTTTTCTCGACCCATTGCGCACTCTTGACAAAATGATGGAGAATGCGTGTAGATAGAACTAGGAGCTTCGAAAATCTGATTCAAAGACTTAGGGAATCATGAAAAATGAGTTTGAGATAAGAGATAATCATTTTTTAGGGATTTTGAGAGATAAAATGAGTGAAAATCGTGAATAAAGAAGAAAGGGATAATAGTTTTTCCCGAAAATAGTGATGTTTGTTCATGATGCTGTGTCTGAAAACTATTTGATGCTTTGATTGACTATGGATATATACAATCATTCAGTACTTCCTTATTACCTATGAGCAAGATTCACTTATACTTCATCTTCTGGTTTATTTGGATGATTTAATTAAACAAGGAGTTGTAGGAAGGCAATGGAAACATTCAAAGCTTCCATATGAAGGACTTAAGAGAGTTAAAATATTTTTTTGGGGACAGAGGTAACGAGAACGCTTCAAAACTGTAAATATGTCAACGAAAATATGTTTTGGATATAATAAAGGAGACTATAATTGGTTTGGCTAACCCAACAAACTTTCCTTTGAAGCAAAACATAAAGTTGGGTTTGTCAATGTAATCATTACTGCCTAATCCGGCACAATATCAGTGATTGTTGAGAAAATAGGCTCTTAGATGGAATGTCTCAGAAAACTAATATGACAGAATCTTGATTTGAAATAGGTATTCTTTATTTGAACAATTTCTGATTCTAAATTGTTACAAACTTATTCAAATTTTTCACGCGATTTCACAGACCACAATTGCGACTACTCGAACCAAAAAACCTATCTACCCTTATGACCCTTAACTAATCTCCCATATTATGAAGGTCACTCACCGAGTTTACTATTACCTTGTCACAACAAATGCTCGTGACTTAGTCTCTAGTAACTTTGATCGATCCCACTCTTTACGCTCTCGATTCTCTGGCTTGTGAAAAACGGTGATCTCTTCACGGAACTCTGGTCTTCTCTTTATCCTTCAAGCTTTCTTGTGAAAATAGAAACCTCGTTGAATTTCCTTTTAGCTCAAATTAACATATCCTAAAGAATTTCCTTTTTGATGAATTTCCATTTTGAACCCAACTTGGTTTATGCCAACCGATCTTGATTTAATTTTCGATTAAACCAGCTTTTTCATTCTCCCCCTTGATCTGTGAATATGAGGATACAAGTTAGTCCAAGCCCATCCTAATCTCTACGATGATTAGGATGGTTTGGAGATGCTACAGATTGTAAAGCTCACTTGCCTTTTTCGAGGCGAAACGTTCATTGAAAGGACGTGTTTCAGGGCGGGTGAGAGACGACTGATCACGGTCACGGCGGCAGACAAAACGACGATTTGCTTCACACCGAAACTCAAAGGTTTCTTCCCAGTCTTCATTTCCCTCGCGCGGGTCACGAAAACCATCTTCTTCTATCGGAGTAACCCCATGTTCCTCTGACCCATCTTGCACTTCCTTTCCGAGACGAGAACTAGAAGCCACATTCTTCGAGGGTTTTGAGATAGACCCGGGAGGAGGCAGAAGATCAAACTGACTCATGACTCTGGATGCTTCGATTTCAGCAAGAAATTCATCATCGTTGTCGAGAGTTGGATGAGAGGAGTCACCGGAGATATCCATTGGAGAGTGGTCTTATAGCGTTCGAAGTTTCTTCAAGACGTCGTTGAGAGGAATGTGGAGATTAGGATCTTCGTGGCGAGCAGCGTCCTTTTTAGTTCGCGGCATCTTCAGTCACAGAGACGAACCACACTTGAGAAAATGAGAGGGCTAGAGCGGGATAGAGAGAGTGAGAGAGTCCTCTTGATTTTAGGGTTTCTGTCACACTCGGTAACTGTGGAAGCGAAAGGAAGCAATTGAGGAGACGTGATCTCGTCATAGATTTCCCGCTCAAAGGAAATGGGCCTAAATAATTCAGACCCAGCCCATTAATCCACCCGACCAGCCTTGTTCGTGCTTCATAAAAAGCCCAACTACCCAATGGCCCATTGAACAAAAAATGACTTTTCTTGTTAGTTTAAAAAACCGATGCTGAATATTTCTAACGACTCAGAGAATTTTTTAAACCGAGCTACTTTCTTCCGAGACTACTCATGTTGCAAACTCTAATGGCTTTTCGAAGATTCATAAATGTGTTAAGATCTAGAGCTTTTGTGAAGATATCGGCCTACTGTTGACTTACAGCAACATGATTGATTTGGACAATTTGTTGCTTAACGAGTTCACGCACGAAATGATGACGGATGTCGATGTGCTTAGTTCATGAATGTTGAACCGGATTTTTCGAGATATTGATCGCACTCAGATTATCACAATACATGGAGATGTATGAGTTTAGGAACCTGTAATCTTCAAGCATTTGCTTCATCCAAAGAAGTTGAGTGCAACAGCTATCCATGGCGATATACTCTGCTTCTGCAATAGACAGAGTTACACAATTTTGCTTTCGACTGTGACAAACAATTAGATTGTTACCCATATAAAAACATCCACCAGAAGGACTCTTCCTATCATCTACACTACCTGCCCAATCAGCATCACAAAAACCAACAAGATTTAGAGTAGTATCTTTTGTAAACCAGAGACCATAATCAAGAGTTCCTTTAACATTTTGATTATTCGTTTCACAACAGCCAGATGTGACATTCGTGGTGCAAATTGATATCGAGCACAAACATCTATGCTATATGATAAGTCTGATCTATTGGCGGTAAGGTACATGAGACTACCTATCATTCACGGTATAGCTTCTCACTCACTTTTTTCCATCTTCATATTTTGACAGTTTTGATGTGGTACTCATGGGTGTTTTGGAATGCTTTGTTGTTTGAAGTTCAAATCGAGTGATCATATTTTTGGCATATGTGCCTTGGATTAAAAATCCTGTTTTTTGTTGCTATATTTGGAGACCAAGGAAATACGATAGTTGACCGACTAAGCTCATTTCAAATTCTTCTGTCATTTTGTCGACAAACGTATCCACGAGGTTTTGTTTGGTGCCTCCGAAAATGATATCATCCACATATACTTGCATAACCAAAAGACCAGATCCACTCAGTTTGATGAACAAACTTTTATCCACACTCCCTCAAACGAATCCATCCTTGAGAAGCACTTGGGTTAGCTTGTCATACCATGTCCTGGGAGCTTGTTTTAAACCATATAGAGCTTTGTGCAATTTATAAAGATGATTTGGCTTCTATGGATCTTCAAACCCTTTAGAATGTGAGACATAAACTTCTTGCTGGAATAGCCCATTCAAGAATGCACGGTTTACGTCTATTTGAAACAACTTGATTTTAATATAGCATGCAATCCCTGGTAAGAGACAAATCGACTATAGTCTTGCCACTAGTGTGAACCTTTCATCGAAGTCGATACCTTCTATTTGAGAGTATCCCTGAGCAATGAGCCTTACTTTGTTGCGAGTGACTTCTCCCTTCTCATCAATTTTTGTTTTATAGATCCTTTTGGTGCCAACGATATTCACCTCTCTTGGTCTTGGGACCAGAACCCATACATCCAGCCTGGTGAACTATTCTAACTCATCGTGCATAGTCGCCACCCAGAATTCGTCCATCAAGGCTTCATCTATCTTTTTAGGTTCCACCATAGACACAAAACATCCAATCTTTTCTGCCGTCATAACCATCTCCTTGAAGTTTATATTTCTTTTGCGAGTAACCATGTCTTCATTTAGAGGACCTATTATATATTCCTTACAGTGATTTTTGGGAACTCTTAGCTCTGTTTCCCGAGTTGGTGGTTCTTCCTCTGATTTTGTCTCTGCAGTTGATGTGACAGGAGCTTCTATGGCATCTGTAATTTTTTGTTCCTCCTTCTGATGCGTTTCTTGATATAGGACTTGTTCGTCACCAAACACAATGTTGATTGATTCCATTATCATATGGGTTCTTCGATTATAAGCCTGAAACGTCATGATATGGGTTGCATATCCGAAGAAAATACCTTCGCCACTTCGAGAGTCAAATTTTCCTATATTTTCTTTGTCATTCAACATGTAAAAGATACACCCAAACACATGGAAATAATTCAGATTTCGGGTCTTCCCCTTCCAGATCTCGTACAGAGTCATGTTTGTGCCTGCTTTGACATACACACGATTGATAATATAGCACGTTGTGCTTATAGCTTCTGCCCAGAACCTTGTTTCCACATTGTTCCCATGTAGCATGGCCCTAGCCATCTCTTGTAAGGTACGATTCTTGCGTTCGGCAACTGCATTATGCTACGGAGTTCTCGAAGCCGAGTATTGATGCTTGATACCTTGTGACTGACAAAAACTATCGAACATCTTGTTCTTGAATTCTCCTCTATTATCACTTCGTATGTGAACAATCCCCCCTTTTCAGTTTTTAGTTGAAGAGCAAGAATCTTGAAGCTCTCATCTACATCACTTTTCCCTTGAAGAAACCTCACCCATGTGAATGTGGAGAAATCATCAACGAGGACGATTATGTATTTCTTACCTCACATACTGGTAATAGGATTTTAGCCTACTCCTAATTGAGTTAAGGAGAGAACTAAAACCGTTATTATGATCAAATGTAGTATAGTGGTGG
>OVAO01004657.1:0-10022 GCA_900406285.1 Biscutella auriculata
GTTTAAACCATATTTGAAATTAATCAAAATAATAATATATCATAATATTATAAATAATTAAATTTGATTTTAAGTGAATAAAATAATTATAAATTATATACAATTAAAAGAAATGATTAAAAATTTAATTATTTAACAACTAAAATATTATAAATATTTAAAATATAAATATTTCATCACATGTATAGCGTGAATAAAAAATTTAGTATATATAGTATTCTCTATCTGTTATTTCTCCATTATTTCAGAGAAGCATAACCTCGTGGGCTCTTGTGTCCCCCTTTGAAGACTAGCTTAACAGCTTTACCCATATGTGACCTTGTTTTAAAATCATATTACAAAACTATTTTTCTTATATTGATTGTTTTTTATAACGTTCTCAATTATTTTTAAAAGCTGATTAACAATACCTAATTATTTTCCTCCTTTCTCTCTTGTTTTTTCTTGCTCAAGATCGCACCAACAACTTAACGGTATAGAAAAATTATAAAATGTTTGCACCCTCCACCACTAATCATGTATTAATTTAATTAACCTTCTAATTCTTCATCTTTCGATTTATAAACCTAAAACTCTTTAAGAAAAACCTAAATAAGAGAGAGAAACAAATATTAATATTCTCTTTCTCTTCCATCAAGCAAAGCTTCAAAGAATCAACCTTTCACTTCTCTTCAAAAGAGAGAATCTAATTTTTCATTTCTTTTCCTTTTCTCTCACTTTTTTTTTTTTCTTCTTCTGGGTAATTGTGTTTTTTTCTTTAATTGAGATCTGTTCATTATAAAAAAAAAAATGGGGTTTTATGAAGGAGCGTCTGTTCATCCAAGAAATTCAGATACAAATATTCCGACGCTCACTCCTTCATCATCTCCTTTAGCTACAGATCTTGAGGGAGATTACAATGAGAGCAAAGGCATCAAAACCCGTTTGAAAAAGATGATTTTTGATTTGGGTATCTCTTGTTTTCTTCCTCCTCCAGCTGGATCGAGCTCAGTCGGAAACTCCAGTAACAATGAAAGCGGAGGAGGAAGCGGCGGAGAGAATAACAAGGCATGGCTTTTGGCGGAAACAGCTCCGGAAAATATGAATCCTGATCCTCACTCTGTCCATTCTTCGTTCAGATTCAGTCTTTGCTCACAGATTGAGCTTGAGAAGCTGAAAGGAGAAGCACCTTGCTTGTCTGCTTCGTCTTCTGGTCGTAATTTAACGGTTTCTGGTGGCTCTGCTACGGTTCTAATGGTGAATCTGGAGAATGGTGTTAAGGAGACTGGGAAATCGACGGATGATTTGAGTTGGACCAGAGCTAGATCGCTTGAGAACAGTATCTCTCCGGTAGCTAATACTTTGGTTCGCTTTAGCTACGGCCAAATCCTCGCCGCTACTCGTAATTTCTCCAAAGGTACTAAACCCCTAAATTCCTAATAATTTTACAGTTGAAATTGAAAAAACAAAAAAATAAAATAAACATTTGATAATATTTGGTGTACAATATGGATCAAATCATTTTTGAATAATTATAAATTTCTCAGGAAAATGTTAATGATTTAAAAAACATTTACTATACTTAGAACTATTTATTAGCAGTTATAATATATTCATACATACGGTTTCAAATAGGTAATTATTACAATTGATACATAAAATGCTTGACTGATAATTAAGATCCCGACCCAAAATGAACAATTTTCTATTGAAATGGTTTTTAGGTAGAGTGTTGGGGAGAGGAGCTTGTAGCTATGTGTTCAGGGGTAAAATCGGAATATGGAGAACAGCTTTGGCAATAAAGAGACTGGACAAAGAAGACAAAGAATCACCAAAATCTTTTTGCAGAGAGTTGATGATCGCAAGCTCTCTTCATAGTTCCAACATTGTGCCTCTTCTTGGATTCTGTATTGATCCAGAAGAAGGTTTATTCTTGGTTTACAAGTACGTCTCTGGTGGTAGCCTCGAACACTATTTACATGGTAAGACAAATCATTTCCCATTATGATCGAAAACTGTTCTTAAAAAAACTGACTGTTTTTGTGTAATAGATAAGAAGAAGAAGAAGATAGGAGTGAAGTCTGGTTTTGGTTTGCCTTGGTCAGTAAGGTACAAGGTTGCATTAGGCATTGCAGATGCAATAGCTTATCTGCATAACGGAACAGAGCAATGCGTTGTTCATAGAGATATCAAACCTTCCAATATCCTTCTTTCATCGAAGAAAATCCCAAAGGTATATATAGTGTTTATACACAAACCAACCAATTCTCTTATTTGATTGATCACTGAATGGTGAAATAAGAATCTTTTTCTTTTGCAGTTGTGTGATTTCGGGTTAGCTACTTGGACAGCTGCACCTTCGGTTCCTTTTCTCTGCAAGACCGTGAAAGGCACATTCGGGTAACTGATCGGAAAACTTTCTCCTCTAATAGCAAAACTCTTGACTGATTTGAAAACGTTCTTGCAGCTATCTAGCTCCTGAGTATTTTCAACATGGTAAAATATCTGATAAGACCGATGTTTACGCCTTTGGGGTTGTGTTGCTTGAGCTAATAACTGGTCGGAAACCAATCGAACCAAGAAGATCATCTGGTGAAGAAAATCTTGTTGTTTGGGTACGTCATCTATGTTTATAGAGATATCACTTGCTTATATTTCGATCATAACAATCAGTCCTTGCATTATTTAACCGAACTGAGATTTTCAGATTTCAGTTTGGTATCGGTTATAGCCTCTAAAACTCAATACAAGCTCCCCAAAAACCGAACATAACTGATTTTTATTTGATTAATTTTTGTATAATTTTCAAAACCCCGAAAAAAACCTAATGGTTCGATTTGGGTAAACCGCAGTGTCTAACATGAAGTTTGCATCAAATACTTTTAAGCATCGTTTTGGACTTGAGATTCTTTTTTCTTCTATAGGCAAAACCATTGTTGGATAGAGGAACTGAAGCTCTAGAGGAGCTGCTCGATCCTAGACTACGATGTACGAGGAGAAACTCGATTCAAATGGAGCGGATGATCCGTGCTGCAGCCGCGTCTGTGATCAACGAAGAGTCCCGTAGACCCGGTATGGAAGAGATTGTCTCGATCTTGAAAGGTGAACAAGGATCAGAACCAAGAACATACTCAAGCAGGAAAAACACTAATATTTCAGGTATAATCGATGCTTATACTACTCAGCTGCAACAGACTAAATCCGAGATGAAATGTCATCTTGATCTCGCCATGCTCGGAGTAACCGAGCTTGAAGACGATGAACACTTGTACGGACGGTGAAAGATAGTGTCAAGGGAAAATGGATGAAAAGTGTGTAAATAGATTTTTATGGAAAAAGTTTGAAACAAGAGTTTGTTTAGTTTCTGATTCAGTGGATTTACTGTGTGTACATTTTTCGTTTTTTTCCTTTTTGTTTTCCACTTCGGGAAAAAAAAAAAACAGGTTTAGGTTTTTTTGATTTCCGGTTTGGTTATGGAGAGAAAGCCGGCGAACCGGTTTCGTGTCCGTTTTCAATATTTTGGGATTTCTTGAGAAATTCATACAAAAAGAGGGTTGGAATTGTCATGTTTGGTAGTTTAAAGGTAAGTGTGTTGTTATTGCTGATTACTTATGGCAAACCTTTCTTTCTAGCTTATTAAATATATATATCATATTTTACTACTACATAAAATTATATAATATTTATTTCCCTATTATACAAATCATTTAATACTGCATAGATTTGATTAATTTAGTATTGGGCTATCTCTAAATATCAACATTTAAGAAAATGTAATAAAATAAAATGATGTTGTAAAAAGTCCAAATTTAAGGGAATTTTGTAAAAATAATTTTGAAAAAGAGTTGGTTATACTATAATTAATATTATATTATGTGTGATATAGAGTATAAAAAGCAAGAATTATTTTGTTTTTCTTCATTTTCTTTATCATAAACATTTATAATGCAAGCAAGATTTTATATAGGCTTACAATGTTATTTAACTGAAGCAGTTCAAATAAAACAATATTAAAATAAAAATAATGATTTTTTAACAATTCTCTTTAACTATCTAATTAGTATGTGTTGTTTCTGTAAAACATTATTATAAAGCAATTTTTTTTCTTCTAAATGACGTATTCCAATACTATAAACATGTTCTTTGATTGTAATGGTAATAAATGTCTTTCAAAGAGTGATAAATCTTGACTATAAGATGGATTGTGTATTCTTTGTTGCCTTATTAAAAAACTTTAGCATGAAAATTTTATAGGACTAAACCATGATAACGAAAAGAGTACAACGACGCATATTATTTTCTCTATATAAGTAATGTCTTCAAAATGTTTGGTGTCTTTGGGACATTTTTGTGTCTATGAGACATTAAATATTTTCGGGACATTCTATGTCTTTAAGAAAATTAAAAATATAAAAATTCAATATTACATTTTTCTTTAATGTCTATTATGCATGATATTTGTTGTCTCTTTAAATACATTGTCATGGAAAACCTCAAAGAGATAAAAACCATGATAAAGAGAAAAATGTACAACCAGCTTTTAGATTTTTTCATGTAAGTAATGTCTTCATGACATTAGAAGGATAACCACTTCTTTTCGAAGTTTATGAATTTTATGTTGTTTGCTGCCTCATTCAAAACTTATCACGAAAATCCACCAAGATAAAACCATGGTAAGAAAAAAGAGTACAACTAAATGCATCATTATGATTATGAAGCATCATCTTTGGGAGATGCATTTCAATTAGTTTGTAAACTGAGCATTGAGGAACAAATTTATTCATTTGAATATATCTTTTCTGGGTCACATACTTTTAGTTCTTAGTTTCCTGAAAAATAATTTATCTTCCCAAGATTGTTTATTCCAAACCATTATGTTAAATATTATATAATTTAAGATAACTCTTCAAGAGTTATAATGATGTTTCAAAACCATCAAATTTTAGTAAGGTTACCAAGAACATAATTATGATATTATTAATCATTATGGGATTTGTTCTTATGGATTGTTGAATCAATGAGACACAACTCAAGTCATGTATAGATCGCCATACCTACCAATCGTCGTTTTCCATTTTTTTTTCTTGAAAATTCACACCGCTAGTATTTGAACTTATGGTTCAAGGTTTTTTCAGTACGGGATTAACATACATTTGATAGTCTTTTTATCATATCTGGCCAAAAGTTACCTTTGCTACACTCATTCACAAAAGTAGATTCTCATTTACATAGCGCGCTATATATTTTATCTTATGGGAAATCTTTTTTTTTTATTTGGTTCTTTATTTTCTATAATGACATGGTTAATCATGATCTCTTTTATTATCTCATTAAAGTACCTGATTTTGTTAATAACCTCTTTAGGCGACTGATCATTTTTTCAAAAAAATATTTGTATTCTCTTTTTATTTTTGAGGATTCCTATTGTTGAAACAAAAGTAGTCTTTCACGTTACTTACATATTATAAACTCTTTGCATTATCCTTCATGGATATACTTTAATCATAGCATTTTTCAGTTGGAGTAAGAGATTTTTTTGTCTTATAAATCAATTAAATGTCTAGTAGTCGAGTAACGATATTTTGTATATGAATGATCGTTTGAACTTCAGGTTCCAACTGATTTGTGTAAGGATTCAATAATTCAATTTATACAATCTCACAACTATTTATTTTCATCGTTATTGTTTCTGTAATTTGATTTGAAATATGTTATGAATAGTTTGCATCTACTAAATTTGATTTATAAATTAATAATCAAATTCATCTTATAACTGTAAACATAGTCTTCATAATGTTCCACTTTCTATTAACGTGAGATTTTAAAATTGTTTCCCTTGAGATGATGTGACTTCCATCCTATTCATCTCGAATTTGAATATCACTTTATTTTGTATTTAATACGTTATTAGATTTTCATATTCACATTTCAGATTCCCAATCTATCCATTTTTTGGATTGTTCAACTCCTTTGAAAGCTTTTACTATTTTAGGGAGTTCAACTCTTACGAAACATTTAGAGTATTTACCTCTTATAAAACGTTTAGAGTGTTTAACTCTTTGGAGAGTTCAAATCTTCTTGAGCCTTTATATTTATATGTGTTATAATACTATTTTCTAGACATATATATTAAATATTTAATTGTGTGTCTCAATATTCACTTCTAGGTATGAAGCTAATCACAAATCGATATTTTATCCAGTATTATTGTTACATGATAACATTTACAAGATGAAACGTATGGAAGAATCTCCTAATCAAATCATAACTAGTTATCTTTTCTTCACATACGTCATCTTGGAAGTGATTCCGAATAAAAAAAATTATATTCACACTTCTTTAATCTCAATTTCGGAGATTCAACCACTCGTATTTGACTTTAAGATTATCAAAGATTCTTCAAGATCTTATCATGATATGAGACCATCACATATGGGTGAGAATAACAAAAATTATATACACACTTCTGTAATCTCAAATTCGGAGATTCAACCACTCGTATTTGACTTTAAGATATTTTCAAAGATTCTTCAAGATCTTATCGTGATATAAGACCGTCACATATGGGTGATAGAATAATATCATGACTTTCACCATTTTCTTGTTTCATCTGATGTTATTTCGTGATGCTATTAAGAAGCTCATTTTTATAACACACGAATTATATGAGATTATAATTTAGAGCTTTATCAAATCCGAAATGGTCTCGTACGTATACAACTAAATGATCAACTACAAAATTAAATCATTAAATATGAGAAATAATGGAGTTCCCATGAAATCTATACACCAGAATGTATGTGTTTTCATAATGGAGTTCTGTTGCATTTCATTTCTCTTACTAATGTTGCCCTTTCTTTGGCAGGGGTCACATCGCATTATGAAATGATGTGTGTCCTTAAACATCGCCGACCACCAAAAACCTTCTTGAAGGATCTTAGAGACTTTCTTAAAAGTGGTGAAATTCCCACCTTGGGTTGATCTGTGACATTGCATTAATATTCCCTCTATCTCTTTATTGGCAACAAATTACCTATAGAGACCATCCTTACATAGCTTATACAGATATGACCCATACCAGTAGAATCTATTTGAGTTTTGCAGGAATTTCTTCCTCTGATATCTCTCCAAATCTGGTGGTTCAATTCGGCAAACAAAGAAGTTCACAGTGTCAGCGTACCATGGATCTTTATGTCGGGCAAGGTGATCTGCTACTCAATTCTCAATTCCCTTTTTGTCCTTCATCTCCATATAGCAAGATCCATCTTAATAACCGGTGTTTAAAATCCTTATTTGCCATTAAATGTCTCAGAGATGCGTTATCCGTGTAGACTATAACCTTTTATCTGACCAAGTAGGATATGAATTTCTCGAATGTGAACACAATTGCCAGCAATTCCTTTTATGTGGTGGCATCCTTTACTTGAGCATCATCTAACATTCTGCTAGCATAGTATATGACATGCTGGTTCTTATCCTTCCTTTGTCCAAGAACAGCTCCCACAACATAGTCGCTAGCATCTCACATTATTTCAAATGGCAAGTCCCAATCCAGCGGTTACAAAATTGGGGGACTTATCAGCTCTTGCTTTTTCCTAGTGAATGTTGCTAGGCATTCGTCATCAAATACGAAATCTGTTTCCTTACAGAGAAGTCTTGTTAAAGGTCTTGCAATTATGGAGAACTCCTTAATGAAACTCCGGTAAAAACCTGCATGTCCTAAAAAACTCCAAATCCCCTTAAGAGAGGAGGGTGGCTCCAGATGCATAATTACATCAATTTTGGCCTTGTCAACTTCTATGCCCAATTTTGAGATATTATGCCCAAGGACTATTCCATCATTGACCATGCAATGTCATTTTTTCCAGTTTAAAACGAGGTTGGTTTCTTCGCTGCGCCTTAGTACCTGACAAAGATTAGACAAAAAAGCAGAAAACGAAGATTCATGTACGGAGAAATCATCCATAAATACTTCTACCACATTTTCAATAAGATCAGTGAATATTGACATCATATAACGCTAGAAAGTAGCTGGGGCGTTACATAACCCAAATGGCATCCTTCGATAAGCAAAGGTACCATAGGGGTATGTGAAAGTTGTCTTTTCTTGATCATTAAGGTGAATAGGTATTTGGAAGAATCCAAAATACCCATCCAGAAAACAATAATAAGGGTGATTGGCTGATCTTTCAAGCATTTGATTAATAAAAGGTAGGGGAAAATGATATTTTCTAGTTGTAGTGTTCAACTTCCTATAGTCTATGCACACTCTATGTCCCGTTATTGTCTTGGTGGGAATTAATTCATTGTCATAATTTTTAATAACTGTAAAGCCACCTTTCTTAGGAACTACATGTACAGGTGAAATCCAAGTACCATCAAAAATATAATAAATGATGCCAACATCTAACAATTTCAGAATCTCTTTCTTTACAACTTTTAAGTTCGGGTTTAACCGTCTTTGATGTTCAATTGATGACATGGATTCATTTTCTAGATGAATTATATGCATGCACGAAGAAGGTGAAATTCCTTTTATATCATCAATCGAATATCCTATAACACGTTTATATTTCCTAAGCTCACTAACCATGCAGTCAAATTTATTATCTTTCAATGCATCATTAATGATAACATGATATGTTGAGTTTGGACCAATAAATTGATACATGAGCCTCTTAGGGAGTGGTTTGAGTTTGATTTTGGGGGCCTTGAGCTCGCTCCAGTCTTCCTCTTTGGTTGACGTTCATGTGCTGGCTCTGACTTTATTATCTAAGGCCTTGATGTCGAGTTTCTAAGGTATGAGAAGTTCTTCAAATATGATCCCAACATCCAAGGCTTTATGAGAGTCAAGTCGTTTTTGTAACTCCTCTTCTTGTGTCCCAAATCGTTCATCTTCACACTGTTCTCCTATAAAAGTCTCTTTCAGGGTGTCTCCCGTTGTTATCTCCTCTAAGTGTTCCCTTGCTAACTAATCAAGTATCTCAACGCTAGAAATTATGGTGGTTAAAGTCTGGTTTATTCATGATGCTGCACCTGATCTTTGCCTAAATCGATTTTTATATTTCCCTTCATAACATTGATGATATCCCCATCTGTTGCTAGAAAAGGACGCCCGAGAATGAGTGGGTCATTTGGTTCTTCTTGCATCTCAAGTATCCCTTTATAACATTGATGATCTCCCCATCTCTTCGTTCCCTAAGCGAACTGGTAGATCCTCTAGTATCCCTACTAGAATCTTTGTCGATCAATCTGCGAGCACCAACGATATCCTGCAAGGTTTAAAAATGGTTAAATCCAACCTTTTAGCAATGGAGAATGGCATAACGCTCACACTTGCTCGAAGATCGCATAAACATTTATTAAAAATAAAGGGTCCCAATGAACAAGGTATTGTAAAACTCCCTAATCTCCCAAATTTGCTGGAGCAAGTGAGGTCTGAATAATTGCACTGCATTCCTCGGTCAACATTACCATACCCTCCATGTGTTTGAGTCTGTTTTTTACAGCATTCTTCAGGAACTTGCTATATTGAGGAACTAGCATGAAGACGTCTATTATAGGCATAACTACCTGAACCTCTTTCATTTGTTCTTCAACCTGTTTGGCCTTATGGCGTCCATGAAATGGAAGCTTTGGTTCATAAGGTGGTGTAGGACGTGGCGTCTTAAGCATAGCAGGTCTATGACTTCCCTTGAGCAAGTCAACATTAGTGGCTTCAATATGCTCTTCTTTTGTGGCGTTCTTAATGGTTTTTCCAGAAAGCGTTATCCTTCTTCGGAACCACCTCCCCCTGCTTAGCTTCTCATTGTCCACAATGAGAGTACAATAAGGTTATTCCTTAACAGAACGGAGCGTTATGGCCGGAACATAGTCGAGCATAGATTGTCCATGATCACCCGAGACGCCACTACAAGAAATATGACTATTGATAGCATTCCAGTATAGCGTTTTTTGCGTAACTGCTATTGTAGATGGACACTGGTTTTTTTCATAGCTTTAAGATTTTCAAAACGCTATTGTTAGTTTAGCGGGAAAATAAA
>OVAO01004658.1:0-10022 GCA_900406285.1 Biscutella auriculata
ACGATGACAGATGGGAGGAGATGGAGAGGACACAGAGGTATACAACAATGCAGGTCCACGTTGCATGCAGAAGTGGAGGGACTACTCTGGGCAATGACATATTTGAAGAGAATAAGACTGCCAGCAGTGCGTTTGGAGAGAGACTGCAGAGATATTCTGGATATGGTGGATAATCCTACTGAGTGGACAGCCTTTCAAGCGGAATTAGACTTATTTTTTTATTTTCGGGCTTCATTCTTAAGTTTTGAGTTAAGATGGATTCCTCGTAATCACAATTCTTGTGCTGACAGCTTAGCTAAAGCGGCTAGATTACGAAACGTTGTTTTTCCCATGTTTGTCAAGAGTCTTTGATTGAGGAGGACAATGCGATCCAATCCAATCAAGCACTTCGGACTTAATCTATGGAGCTTTTGATGACACAAAAAAAAGTCTCTCATTGATGACAAAAAAAAGTCTCTCATTTTTATAAACTATTATCCATCAAAATAAACACAATTTCCAAAATACAAAATTGTGGCATTTTACGAAATCTCTCAATTCTTGTGTATTGTTATCCACCAAATCAACTTAATTCCTCAACATACAAAATTCTAGTGTTTTTACAGAATCTCTCAATTTTATGAACTATTATCTTCCAAATCAACTTAATTTTCAAAAGTAATATTATACCGTTTGTAGAGTTTCTCATTTTTATAGATTATTATCCACCAAAATAGCATAAATTCTCGAACTAAAAAGTCTAGTAGTTTATAGTATCTCTCAATTTTCAAGACTATTATTCTTCAAATTAGCAGAATTTCTCAAAAAAACATAACTCTAACCTTTTACAAAATATCTCAATTTTAAGGATTAATATCTCAATTATAATTTCCCAAAATATAACTCTCCATCATTTTATAAAACCTTTCAGCTTTTGTATATTCTTATCAACCAAATTAGCATAATTTTTTCATACAAAATTCTCAAGCTTTACAATATCTCTATATTTTTGTTGACTATTTTACAGAATCTCTCAATTTTTTATACTATTATACACCAAATTAACACAATATTCAAAAATACAAAATTCTTGTGTCATATAGAATCTCTCAGTTTTATGGACATTTACCCCCGAATCAACATAATTTCTAAAAATATAAAATTCTAGCATATTACAAAAATCTCGGTTTTATGAACTATTATCCATCAAAATCAGATTAATTTCCCAAAATAAAAAAATATCATTTTACAAAATCTCTCAAACTTTATAGATATTATCCACCAAATGAGCTTAATTTTCCAAAATACAAAATTCTATTGTTTTAGAGAATCTCACAGTTTTTATAAATTATTATCCACCAAATTCGCATAATTTTCATCATTAAAAAAATATATTGTTTTATAGAATCTCTCAGTTATTATATATTATTATCCACCCAATCAATGTAATGTTTTGAAATAGAAAAGTCTAGCATTTTTAGCATTTTACAAAGTCTCTCAATTTTGGTGGAATATTATCCACGAAATCACCATAATTTTCTAAAATATTATTTTCTAGCGCTTAACAAAATATCTCAGTTTTGTGGACTATTATCAACCATATTAATATAATTTTTCAAAATACAAAATTTATGTGTTTTATAAAATCTCCAACTTTTTGATGACTATTATGTACCAAATAAACATAATTTCCAATAATACAAAATTGTAGCGTTTTAGAAAATCTCCCAATTTTGTAGGCGATTATCCACCAAATGAACACAATTTTCCAAAAACAAATTATGGCATTTTACATAATCTCTTGATTTTTGTGGATAATTTATCCACCGAGTTAGCATAATTTCTCAAAATACAAAATTCTAACGTTTTATAAAATCTTTCAGTTTTGTGGATTATTACATAACATATAAGCATAATTTCCAAAATACAAACTTCTTGCTTTTTACGAAATCTCTTCATTTTTGTAGATTATTATCCACCAAATCAGTTTAATTTCTCAAAATATAAAATTATAGCGTTTTGTAGAATCACTCGCTTTTTATAGAGTATTATTCACCCAATGAGCAAAATTTTCCAAAATACAAAATTCTAACGTTATACAGAATCTTCCAATTTTTGTGGACTAATTCCCCAAAACACTTAATTATAGCATTTTACAAAATCGCTCAATTTTATGGACAATTATCAAAGAAATAAGACTAAACTTCCAAAATACAAAATTCTAGCATTTTACAAAATATCTCGTTTTGTGGACTTTTTTCCTCAAAAAACTAGAATCACACAAAATCATTTATTTATGTAAAAATACAGAACTATAATTTTCTAAAAAAACACAAAATCACGTCTTTCAAAAAATATGTGATTCGATGTATCTCTGAAAACATGATTCTATGTGTTTAAAATTTAATTTTGTGTTATTTTGAAAAAAATTGATTCATTGTTTTTCGGTAAAACGTTTTGTTTATTACGAAAAACATGATTTTTTTTCTTCAAAAAATACATAATTCTACTTTTTCGAAAAACGTATTTTTATGTTTTTCGAAAATGTAATTTCGTGTATTCTGAGAAAAATAATTGTGATTATGTGTTTTTTAGAGAAAAATCATTCTATGTTTTGCCAGAAAAAAGTGATCCACTATTTTCTGAAAATATGTGATTATGTGTTTCTCACAAAAATATGATATACGTCAGAAATCCATTCAAACGACCTTTTGATAAAATAACATAATATTCTTCTAGAAATATTCATTCATTTGTAATGGTTAAATCCTAAAAATTAAGTTTGAAAAACTTTAATAGTAGAGAAATAATATTATTGTAACGATTAAATGAAATAGCCCATTATAAATTTTGGTGACAGATTTATTTTGTTTTATTATATACTAGAGTTGAGCCCGTTATCAACGCGGTCAATTTTATTTTTAAATGAATATTAACTATTAACATTTTAAATTATAAAAATATTATAATATTCTAGATTATATTTATGTTTTGCTTTGGAAATTTAATAGATATCTACTTAACTAAAAATATTTTAGGATTGATATTAATTTTAAAATATTATTGAGATTGATATTAATTTAAAAAATATTCTTAAATTGGTGAAATTTATAGTACAATAAATCATAGATTTTTCAAAATTATGTGCTTTAATATAGATAAATTCAACCTATTAAATTTAATTATTTTAAAATATTATTTGAACTACATTTATGGTACGTTCTTGTAAATATTGAGTGAATAGAATAAATAATAAAATTGATTAAATACGTAATCGTAATATTTTTTTTAAGTTATTAAATATTTCCTCAAAATTTAATAATCCAAAGTTATTAAATTTTATAAAATTAAATAACAAAATATATTCTATTAGAATATCTTTTTAAAAATCATTATATATTACTATAGAAAAATAATATCTGTATAACAAAATATTTGTTTGATCATTAATAAAATAATTTATTATGATTTTTTGTATTAGATAAGNTATCTTTTCTAATTAAGTGTGAAAAAATTATGAAAACCGATGGGCAGTCAATAAAATATTAACCCCTATGATAGGTAATAATAACATATTGGACATGACATTAGTTTCTCCGTTAATAAGTGTATGTTGGAGTTTTGATGACATATAATATCATACACATCTCATATGAGAGAAAGCTATGAGAGCACAACAATCTGATGTCAACAAGAAACAAAAAGAAAAGAAAAACATCTGTAGAAGATCCTCTTACAGACTTGCAATCTCACAAACCTTAAAATACAAGAGAAACAAAAGAGTGTTTGCAACTCCGGACTGATTGATCCTAAACGAATCTGTTAAAACCTCTCAAACCAACTCCACCCGATCTCTGGCAGCGTCTTAATAGCGGTCATGACGTCTGCAACATAGTTAAGATACATACTTCAAATGCAACCAACAAAATCTTTGCAGTAAAATAGTAAGATGTCTGTTTTTCAAAATCAAAGTTACCTGCGGCGTTCGTNACAAAGTTACCTGCGGCGATCATAATCCCTCGGTCTTTCCCTAGATCTGGAACGTGAACTGCGCCGGCTTCTTGAATCATAACCCCGTGACTGATTATAGTTCCTGTCATGTTCACGGTGGTCATGGTGCCTATCACGATCTCTACTCCTACGGTCAAGGTCTCTTCCCCCATCACGGCTATCTCCTCTGTCTCGATCTTTACTTGATTCTAGCTCTTTACTCCTCTCCCTTGATCTGAAAGATTGGTTAAGTTATTCAGCAACATGTTGAGGATTTAAGGAAGCACAAAACAAGAATGTGTTGAAATGCTTTAGAAAGTAAACCTCCTTTCTTCAACCCGGTCCTTGTGAACTTTGTTCTTTTCCTCCTGAAGAAAACAGAGAATATATAATACAGTCTACATTGAGAAGAAAGAACACGTAAATCCAGGAGAGTGGTTTTATTTTCTATTACCTGAAGCTCTGCTAATTTGTCGCGAATCAGCATGTAACCCAAATGAAGCTTTCCTCCAAAATGATCAGCTAACCGACGATCACTAAAGGCAGTACACAAGATTTTTGACAATGCCAAATACAAATCACAAAATTGGTGACATAGATGAAGTTTAAAGCTCCATATAATTCATCTCTAACAGGCACAATAAATCACAAAAGAACGCACATTTATTAGCTGCAAAAGTAATCCTCGTAAAACTGGGCCCAAATAGCCTGCTGGTGAAAAGGAGGTACAATAGCCGGGGTCAAATAGTGAACCACTTGCAACCCAATAATCTATTTCTAGCTTTCTCTTGAAACGCCAAGGAACCATAAAGCACAAAAATTTAAGCAACGAAAGTTAACCTGTCATAGACGCTCAAAAATGCTCCGCATATGTCACATAGTCGCAGCTTCTGGTCTGTCTGAGACAACAAAAGAACAACGCGTGAGAACAAACTGACAAAAGAAAGAGTCGNATCAGATATGACAAACTATATGAGATGGCTACTTAAGAAACTTAAGATATGACAAACTATATGAGCGTCTGTATGTGGATCAAATTTTAATAATCTCTCGTCGGAGATAAGGCAATAGAAAATGGTTATCCCACTTACAATGCGCACATCAGCAGCAGTGTACTTGGTTGAATCTGCTACAGGCTCTTGTTTAACAGCAAGCTGAAACATGTATAGGCACGACATTTTTAGGAACTAATCAAAGTACGGAAAATATTGTACAATAAGTGAAGTACCGACTGGGGAGAGACAAAATGTATGACCAAGTTTCCAAGTAAGTTCAGGAAAATTATTTACCCAAAAAAAGACAAATGAGAGATCTCTGTATCAACTCAAAAATATCTCCACGTCCTATGAGGTATGTAACTCGAAAAACTCAAAGATAAGTGGTAAGCAGAAAACTAACGTACAAGAGAAACAAACCTTCTTAAGAGTTTCAGCCTCTTCCAGTGCTTTTTGTGCTTCATCAACCATTCCTTGTTCGCCTGAAATCACATATAGATATAGTAACCTTGTGGTGACTATTTTCAAAATTGAGAACGTTTCAAAAGTTCTTTATGCAGACATATATCCATAAATTGGCTTCTTCCAACAACTCAAACCACAAAAATTGTGTACATGCATAAAGAATCAATTGATAGCCAAGTATAATTTTCGACCAGCCACCAGAAACTCCACATCGGCAAAGAAATTTAGAATGTAAAAATGATAGAAAGAAGATCAAAACAGAGGCTGAAATACGAATGATCACTTAAGAACTATCGATTATACACCAAACAGAGAGGTTAGACGCTTACCAAACTCTTCTGCTTTCTTTAATTTCTCATTGATAATTTCTTGAGTACGGGGATCCGGTGGAGGTAATGCTGCAGCTGGTGGCTGAGCTGGGACAGGTTGTGGCAAGGATGCCCTATCTTTGTTGAAGGCATCCAAGAGAAGCACAGCCTGTAGGGAAACCAGGCAAAGGACATGACTGTCAGAAGAGTAGCAGACGCAACAAATAGCAGAGCATGCAATCGCATACCTGTTTGTCAGCTCTCTGAGTCCTCATCTCGTCAACTAACTCAAGAGCTCTAATCTTCTGATCCAATTTTCCTTCAAGATCTGCATATGACATTATCATTTCTAAAGATTAAGCAGCATCTGAAGTTTCATTACCACAAGACATTTAGTGCCAATCTTAAAAAAAAATGTTTTGTTTCAGATCTTCACATGGAAGCTTCATTTATCAGAAGAACAGAAATCTTAACATATCATACCGCTTGAGCAGCTAAAATATGCATATGTGGACTGATTAAAATAAATCAACTTTTTTTTTTTGGAATCAAGCATATATCAAGAGATACTTCCAAGTCCGTAGCATACTCTATATGCTGTTAATTTGCAAAACGAAGCCAGAAGTATGCAAAAAATCAACAGTGCAATAGTCTTTCAAAGAAGCAGAATGGAAATAAAAAATGGAAGCAGGAAAGGAAATTCAGTGGTCAGTTAAGCAGCTTAAAATAATACTATTCTTTTACGGTACCATGCAAGTCTGCTTCCTTCATCTTTTCTTTTATTTGCTTGGATAATTCGAGAATTTCAGGTGACTGTAACAAAATAGTGAAAAGATGAGGAAACGCCAGATTTGAAAAAAAAATATTAATAAGAAAATCAATTAGTCTTCATCAAAGTAAAACATACATCACCTGAGTAAACTCTGTGACTGAAATTGCAATTGCAGCTTTGGCATCCTCTTCCTGAAGACGCTTAAGGGCCCTACCAATCTTCCTATCACACTCAACAATAAGCCTGTCTATTGCGTCTTCCAATTCCCTATCATAGTTGTCAACACCTTTTGCCTTGGCTTCTTTATATCTATTGAGGAGTTAGAGCAAAACAGTATAGGAAAGAAACAACGTTACTAATGTGGATTTTAGAAAAAAAAATAGGCGAAAAACTCGCAATTCTGTCAAAAAGGATACTCTTTTCTCAACTGCAAAGAGTGCACTTTTGGGCAAGGACCCATATCCATTTTCTGATAAGAACAAACAAGTCAAAGAGTACTCATAAACCAAATTAGCAGACTCAGGACCAAAAAATGAAGAGACCAGTGAGCCAACACAAGTTTAGATGTTCAACAACTTACAAATACTGGACCCGAAATGCAGTCTGAAGTATTCAATAAGCATATATGAGGAAAACCAAGACTTATGCAGTACCAATTTCAGGTAGCAACGTACCGCCACTGTGATAACACAAAATCGCACATTGTTACCTAAATCAACAACCTCCCCCAAATCAAGCTATACAGTTTTGAAAATATCAAAAGCATTGTATCAACAAACAGATGCCGATAGATCTATAGAGATTAAGCAGGAATAAGATTTCTTCCACAGAGATTTATAATTCAGCTCTCTCTCTCATTGTCATATCGCGTCGACTCATCCTCATCACAGATAATGTGATTGAATGGATATAAATGATAAGACATTGGCCGTAAAAGAAAAACATGAGTACGAAGATATGTACTCACGGTCAATTGGAATAACTCGTGAGGGCAGAGACCAGACAAGTAGAGACGACAAACATCGCGGTCGTAGTATTTACGATTCACCTCCGTCACATCGCCGTTTCGGTTCATTCCCATGAGAACATCGAGTTGCTTCCTCATGGCGTCCATCTTCTTTCTCTCTCTCTCTCGCTTGCTTCTCTGAATCTCGAATCGATCCTCTCTGCAGACAGAGAGATAGAAAGGGGTTTTTGATCCGAAAGCTTGAAAAAGGAACTTTTTTGCATTTTGGTGTACAAGGAATTTGGTAATTAGGGTTCAGTCCGTCTCATAACAGGCCCATTAGATTAAATAATTTAAGCTTTTTTCCCGAATAACATTTTGGGCTTAATTTCAAAATTTAAAAGTGTCGGGGGCTTTTTGCGAATTGCAAAACAAAAGAACTTTTACAAAAAAAAAGTCGATATTTTAAAAACAAATGTCATCAGTGCTCGTGCTCGGTTTACGCTACAGAGATAATGATGAACACTGTGTTGAATCTTTTCTTTCAAAGTTACGATTTAACAAAAACAAATTATGTCGCTTTTCTATGTTTCGATTAGCATGAAATACAATGCTATTTTTTTAAAACGCTTTCTCCAAGTGTTGATGAACAAGTTGAAGCAAGAGACTCCAATTGATGCAGATGCTTTGCCATTAGAGAAAATATCGATCGATAGGTTTGATTGTTTCTCTTATGATATTCTTGTTAGTGTTGTTGAGAGAGAGCTTGGCGATATGAGTCAGTTCTTTAGGGGAGTGATAATTATGAGATCCTTTGTAATTCTTAATTCACTGGTTTCGGTTAGAGTTGTCATCTGCGGTGCGGTAGGTATGGGCATTCGGGTATCCGAATTAGGTTTGGGCATCCGAATTCGGGTATCGGGTTTTATCCAGACCAGACCGATATCAAAATTATCATCCAAATTGAACCCAATCAGGTTTAAGCCAATTTATTCTTACCCGAACCCAATTTTTTCGAGTCGGTTATCGGATTACCTTTCGGGTTTGGGTTTTATGCTCTTGGATTATATTCTAAGGTTTATCGTGGGGAGAGTTTGAAAAATATTTTTCGTCTAGAAAAATTAGATTTCATGGTTTGATGCATTGTGGTTCGTAAATTAAATGGGCGGATCAGCGAAAAAATAAATTTATTATTTTTGACATACGATAAATAATGTAAATATAATTAAATATGAGATTATAAATTATAGATATGAGTATTCAAGTCTAGAATTTCAAAATTGATATCAAGCCGATGAAGAATAATTTTTTAAAAGTTAGGTTTTTAGTTATATATTAAAATTGGAAAATGATAATAAAAAAATATATGTATGATAAAAAAATTGTACATTTATTCCAAAAAACTTTAAATATAAATGTTGGATTGGATATGTTTACTCTTATTATTACATAAAAAATAAAAATATTTAAGTATTTTCTTATTATAAGAATTATGAATTTTCTAAAATATTTATATATAATTTTCTTACATGGATTATAATTTTTTAAATTTTTCTTTCATCAAATTTTTAAAACTTAAAACAATATTTTCATTGTAATGAATAAATTTATAGAAAGATTTAAGTAAACAATTTTAATTTTTTATCTACCTAGCAAAAAACAATAACTACACAATTTTCAATTTAAAATAATATTTGAATAAGTAATATAAATTCTTATATCTAGTTAAATATATTTAGTAGAAGTTATAGTTTTATGAATTTTTAAAATTTATATATTTTAATATTTATGAAAAATTTTAAATAGTTTGCGTCTCGATTCACTAATCCATTAAATTTAGTGAACATGGGTCTGGACAAAAGTTTATAGTCTACAATCCTAACAAACCGATCTATTACCATCTAAAAATTAAAATTATCCGTTGTGGGATGAAACATATAAACAAAAACCGAGCCGTTTAACGACTCTAATTTCGATTCAGTTTTTAATTTGAATTTCCATCGGTTTTAGTCAGAAAAATATATATACAAGAATGATTTTAGGTTATCTTATATTTACATTTTCAGAGTTTTCTTTTCCAAGAAATAAAAAATTAGATTGCAAAAAGAAAAAGTCGCATTGAGATGTTGTCAGTCATGCAAATAATTGTTGTGTATATGTAGAGAAGAAACAGTAGAACTCCCCCGCTTTAACCGGGAGGAAACCAAATACTTATTCTCATATATAAATATAAAAAATTAAAAAGTAAAGTTGTTGATTTATTTTTCTTATCAGAAATTATGAAATTATATAAAAACAAAAATGATACGACAATGTCATGCACTTGTTGTAATGTGACAGTGTTATGGGTTTTCGTACGCAAGGCAGAGACCCCTCATCATTTCCACATTCGTCTTTACATATAACAAAAAAAAAAAAGAAATTGTATAAACACATCTATTTATATTTATCAATCATTGTAATTTATATTTGTAAATGAGTTAAAGAAGAAAATGTGCATGCAAGTGAACAATGAATGGGCAAAGTAAAAGGTATTGGGTAGGGGAATGGTAGAGCATTTATACTGA
>OVAO01004659.1:0-10022 GCA_900406285.1 Biscutella auriculata
GATTTGTGGAGTTGGATTTGTCAAAGCCTTTCAGAGCTCTTACTACACCCGTTACGGCGGAGGAGCAAACTCTCTAGCTGACGGATACAGTACAGGCACCGGACTTGCCGCAGAGATCATCGGAACATTCGTGCTCGTCTACACTGTCTTCTCTGCCACTGATCCCAAACGCAACGCTCGAGACTCCCACGTTCCCGTTAGTATTATTAGTTATACATAATCAAGATCGTTACTTAAAAAAATGACAATACTTAACTATATATTTTTGTGTGTTTAAATTATGAAATGAAAGGTGTTGGCGCCACTTCCGATTGGGTTTGCAGTGTTCATGGTACACTTGGCGACTATTCCGATCACCGGAACCGGTATTAACCCGGCAAGAAGTTTCGGAGCAGCGGTTATATTCAACAAGAGCAAGCCCTGGGATGACCACGTATGCTTACATCTCTTATTTATTGAAACTAATCAAAACTAATAATTAATCATATCATTATTTAAATGGAAAATAATAATAATATTATATTTGTGCAGTGGATATTCTGGGTGGGACCATTCATAGGAGCAGCGATTGCTGCGTTTTATCATCAATTTGTCCTAAGAGCTTCTGGTTCCAAGTCCCTTGGTTCCTTCAGAAGTGCAGCCAACGTTTGAATTTAGCCACTAAACATAACAAACATAACAACCATAAAAGGTTGTTAATATTGTTATTATGTGTGTACAAATTTGGCAACTTTTCTTTTGAAATTATGTCCTATTTTCTGCTTTCATCGTGGTGTAAAACTTTGATATGTGGCAATGCCAATGTTTGTGTACTCGGGCAAAACAGTCAATGAAATCAAATTGTTTTCTTCTTTTGAAGTTTTTTTATAAGTTATGGTCATGAAGGTCTGAAATCTAAGAAACAGACATAAAGCGTAAAAACATTTGAGACCAAGAACTGAAACAACATATGATGAAATTGGTGACTGTATTTAACTGGAACAACCGATCTTGTTGGTCAGTGAGGGTTTGCAGGTGAGCTGCTGCAATATACTAGAGCATCATAATAACTTTTCTCACCACAAACTAGCTTTTGAGTTGAGAAATAATTCAATCATACCATATCTTCCAACAGTTGCCAAGTATGCTCCATCATTTGAAAATGCAATGCGGTTAATTGAACCTTGACCAATATGCCATCTCGCTACTGGATTGCTCTCCAGGAGTATTTGTGGAAGTGAATAAGGAAGAGTACATGATTTATAAACTTATATGAGCAATCTAATCCTGACAGAGCCACTAGAATCAAAATCCTCAGGCTCAATTAAGTACCTTACTATGTTTTGGTTTGTCAACTGAAAACTGTGTCAGATCTCTAACAGCAGCAAATCAAGACTCAGTTGCACCTTCTTTATTCTGCAGGTAAAATAGTTACATGCTAAGGTAAATGAAATCTCAAATGCAACAAACTTTATCTTATTCTGGGAGTGGACATGATACGTAAAAATAGCTAGGTCCCTTTTAAGTCTAAGTAAATAAAAAACATTCATCTGAATCTAATGTGATAATAGTATAATTCACTAAACCGAATGTTACATAGATAGAGCATAAATCTAGTAAAATGACAAAAATGGTCGATAACCAGTCAAGTTTGTGTGTCATTTGGCATAAATAAAGAGATATCTAGAACAGAAGTAAAATACTTGATCTCCATGTTCACATTACTCTCTCCAGAATTCAGCCCTGTAAGAAGATAATGTCCATCCTTCGCATCTGGATCAAAGGCATGGCACGCAAGATTCAAATGGCTGAGACTTTACTGGATCCTGCATGAAAGAATTGTTCTTTAAATGTGACCAAAACCAGCACATCAAATCAAATCTTAAAGACAATAAAAGAAGTATGGATAAAATACCTTGTCTTGTGAGTTCAAGTCACTTACAAAGATAGCATCACCTACATTGAAGAATAAGAGCATGTGCATTGGTGAAACCCACCAAAAGTTTTTTAATAATATTTTATTACTATTTTTATATTAATTAACGAGAAAGAGTGAGAGAGAGAAAAAGAGAGAAAAAGAGAGAAAAAGAAAGAGTGCGAGCCAATATAAGAGAGACCGGTGAAATTCATTTTGCTTTTTTTCTTTCCTCCAATCACGTCTTGTCATGTCAGCGGTTCTAATACTATTCTAAAAATTCTACTTTAAGAATCGATTCTCTCATTGTATTTAAATAATTATTTTTTTTTTCTCTAAGAACTCTTAAAGACAAGCCAATGCACATGGTCTAAATATGTTCCTTTCCCATCGAAATTTGTATTAGTACCCGAGGTACTAGAACTAGAAGTACCTACATTGAGACACCAATTCTTCTACTTGTACCACATTTTTGCTTCCTCCACTGTCCCCAACAAAACTAAGCGAACGGTTACCATTCCCACCGCCCAACAACCTTGTTGTTGCTGACCGGAAACCGCTACCAGTACTGGAACTTGAAGACGTACCAGTTGGAGTCGATGGAGCAGGCTCGTCCTTAATTAGGTGAGCTAAAGTAACCTGACACCAAATTACCCAATTCCAGATCTAAAACACGCAATGACAAATGAAATGTATATATGGTACTCCAACACCAAACCCAGCCAAATTCAAGGTGTAATCTCAGAGTAAGCAATTGCTAGTAAACCCACTATTTATGGATCTACCGACCTATGCATACGGATATATTGCTCACGTTATGTGTGACATAATTAATAATTTGGATTTCATTTTCTTGATTGAATGTAACTTTGAATAATTATAAATGGATCATAATCCATAATCTCTTGCTTACTAATTATCTAGCCTATATAATTACAGAAAAAATAGTTTTGAGAAAATACAAAATTTAATATTTACAAATTAAAAAAAAAAAATTGTTAAGAAAAATGATTATTCATCACTCCATTAATAGATGTTATTGAAATATCTTAATGCATGCAACTAGTTTATACATGTTATTTTGTAAGATACTAATCAACATCAGCTCATGAGGTGTTATTTTCTCTTTGATTTTACTCCCCTATAAATAAGGTGTTCTTATAAATTTTATAATCATATCATAAACGCATCAATTACAATAATTCTCATCTCTTTAAATCACTTCCATAACAAAGGAGAATCCTTCTCATTTCCCAAAAAAAGTCTCCAAACAAATATATATATACACAATTGCATATATTATTTTATAATAGTTCATAATACATTATCAGCACGAGCGACTCCTGACATTTCTAGGTCTTGACGTTTCTCGACCCTGATGTTTATCGATCCCGAATCGACAACTCGTTTTTCCGTTCAAAATCCATATATCTTTTTAACGTAATATTTCTAATAATATTTAAATTTGAAAAATTTATTTAGATTTATGCATGTTATTTATGAAAATGTTATATTTTAAAATATGAGAATACATTTTTAATAATGTTTAATATTTATTATAGTTATCATATCAAATCTCGCAAAACTCAAGTTTCATGTCCTGAAATTGTCTGGAAAAAATTATATGTCATATGCAGTTGATGCGAAGACGCATCTAAAGGTAAATGAGTTTAACGATACCATCGATAAGTCGAAAAGACATCAGACGAGTTAAAAGCAAAGGCCATGATATTTTTGCGCCACCATATTTGATTGTTTAAAAGGTGAATATATCACGAAAGAAGATCCTTCGGATCTCTGACAATCACTTAAAGATAAATTTGATCACCAAAAGCATGTGATTTTGCCAAGGGCTAAACATGAATGGTTAAACCTCCGGTATCAGGATTATAAAAGTGTTAGTGACTATAATTCCACGTTGTTCAGAATAACCTCATGGAGGATGTTATGTGGAGAGAGTATTAATGATTACGATATGATTGAAAAAACTCTCCAAACTTTCAATCATGTCAATGTAATCCTACAAGAGCAATACCAGGCAAAAAGTTTCACTCAATTTTCAAAGTTAATACAACTTCTTGTTGCTGAACAAAAAAATGAGCTCTTGATGATAAATCATCAGTCTCATCCACCTGGATCAGCTCCACTTCCACGAGTCAATGCTGCTTCATCCAGTTTTAGTAATTTTTGAGGACGCGGCCACGGTCGCAGTCGAGGTTGTGGTTATGGTCGTGGACGGGGACAAGGACATGGGGAATATAGAGGAAGGAGATTCCAAGTCAATAACAATTTTAATGCAAGAAATGTTAATAAAAATCTTCAAGTTAACGACATTGGTCGAACTATTATCAAAGAAGGAGAAAATGCATGTTATAGATGTGGAAAGAATAGGCATTTGTACTAGACTTGTCGGGCACCAAAATTTATGGCCGACTCATATCAAGCGTCGAAAAAAGCAAAGAAAAGTGCTCATGAAGTCAATCTTATCTTGGATCAGCCTTACCCTTCTTTTCATGACCGGAATGACGATGTTCATTTTGACATCACATATTTTCTTGCTGACTCCGATGGAAGATAAAACGACTGAAGATCGTTATGACATGATGTTTTTGGCATAAAATTGTATGTATGATAGTTTAATATTTTGCCAAAAAAATTTTTTGTGATATATATAAAGTAGCTTATGTAACATATTAATAAATGCTTTATGTCTTTGACAACAAAATATGTTAAACTTTGAGACAAATGACGGAGATGCATGTTTGGTTGGCAGTACAACAAATCATACCATTTTAAAGAGAACAAAAATTTCTCCAGTCTCAAATTCAATAAATATGCTGGAAGCGTAAATACTTTATGTGAGAGTGCAAAGATTATTACAAGTTATGGCAAAGCTAGTTTTTCAATGCCAAAGGAAACAAAATTTGAAATAAGTAATGCTCTATTTTCTCTTAAGTCTTGTAGAAACTTATTGAGTTTTAGAGACATTCGTATGAATGGATATCACATTGAAAAAAGGAATAAACATGACATTGAATATCTTTATATTACATCAGAAAGGAAAGAAAATTTGGAAGAATTGTCTATGTTATCTTTTGGATTATATTGCACAAAAACAAATATGATGGAATCTTATATTACGATGGACCCAAAATACATTAATACATTTAAAGTATGACATGAAAGACTTGAGCATCCAGGTTCAATTATGATGAGAAGAATTGTGAAAAATTCAAATGACCACCCATTAAAAAATAGGGGAGGGTTTTCATGTAATGCATGTTCTCAAGGAAAACTTATTTCTCGGCATTTACTAGCTAAAATTGGGAATGAATATCCACATTTTTTAGAAAGAATATATGGTCACATATTTGGACCTATACATCCAATGTGTGGACCATTTCAATACTTTATGGTATTAATTGACACATCTAGTAGGTGGTCACATGTTTGTCTATTGACAACTCGAAATATGGCTTTTGAAAAATTCATTGCCCAAATTAATAAGTTAAGACCACAATTTCCTGATAATGTTATAAAGAAAGTCAGACTTGATAACGCTGTTGAATTAACTTCCCAATCATTTAATGATTATTGCTTATCAATGAGAATCAACGTTGAACATTTCGTTCCTCATGTTCATACAAAAATGGTATGACCGAGTCTTTGATTAAAAGATAGCAACTCATTGCAAGGCTATTAATATTGAGAACGAATCTTCCAATTTCAGTATGGGGACATGCTATATTGCATGCAAAATTTTGGTCCAGATACGACCAAGCACATACCATGGATTTTCCCCATTTGAATTAACATCTAGGTAAAGACCAGATGTATCCCATCTCCGTGTTTTTAGATGTGCGGTTTATGTTCCTATTACTCCACCACAAATAACGAAAAATGGGGGCACAAAGGAGATTGAAAATTTATATAGGATATACGTCACCAAGTATCATTAGATACCTTGAAGCGCAAAGTGGTGATTTGTGTACGACATGTATTGCCGATTGTATCTTTAATGAAGATGAATTTTCAGCGTTAGGGGGAAGAATTAATCAAGTATTAAAAGATATTACTTGGTATACACCATATTTTGTTGCATCTTGATCCTCCTACAAATCAAAGAGAACTAGAAGTTAAAAAAATTGTACATTTACAAAATTTGGCAAATCAATTACCAGATGCGTTTACAGATATTAATAGGATCACAAAATCGTATATCCCTGCTGTTAATGCTCCTTCTAGAATTAATATTTCAGAAGAACAAGTTAATGAACATAAAGTTCAGTTAAAAAGGGAGAGTCTGATGGGATCAAAAGATAAAAATCCCCGAAAGAAAAAGAACTTGGGAGAACAAAGTGAAAAAGTTCCAAAATAATTATTTAAAGAAAAATGTCTAAAAGACAAAAATGAAAAAGTTAAAGAAGAGGCGTGTAAACATAACCTTCCAGAAAATGAAAAAAGAAAATCCTATCGAAAATGTGTATGATCATGAAAAATATTAGATTTCCATTAATTATGCCAAAATGAAAAATTATGGGATATAAGTGAAATAGAAGATATTAGTGGAACATTCTCGTTTTCTAGCAAAATAAATTGATCAAGATGATCCAAACCCAACATCTATATTTAAATGCCAAGAAAAGCCTGACTGGGAAAATGGAAAATGGCCATGAAAACTGAATTAATGTTTCTTGATAAAAGAAATGTTTTTGTGCCTATTGTTGTCACACCTAAAGATGTAAAACCTATAAAATATAAATGAGTTTTTGTGAGAAAAAGAAATGAGAAAATGAGATCACAATATATAAAGCCCATTTAGTTGCTCAAGGTTTTTCTCAAAGACCACGAATAGATTTTGAAGAGACATACTCTCCGATAATGGATGCTGTCATATTTAGATACTTGATGAGTTTGTCGGCATCTAATAATTTAGAAATGTATCTTATGGATATCGTGACTGCATATTTATATTGATCACTTGATAATGATAATTATATGAAAATTCCAGAAGGATTAAGATTCCAGAGAAATCAAATATCACAAGAAGATCTATGAAAATATATACAGTCAAATTACAACGATCACTTTACGGATTAAAGCAATATGACCGCATGTGGTATAATCGTCTAAGTGATTTTTTTTTTGAAAAAAGGATACATTAACAATGCAATTTTCCCTTGCGTTTTTATTAAGAAATTCTCAAATGGATTTGTGATCGTTGCTTTTTATGTCAATATATTGAATATAATTGGAAATCACAAGGAGATTGATGATGCAAGAGCTCATATGAAAGAAGAATTTGAAATGAAAGATCTTGGAAATACAAAATTTTGTCTCGAAATCCTAATTGAGCATCTGAAACAAGGAATATTTGTGCATCAATCAAATTACACCAAAAAGATGCTTGCTCGTTTTAATATGGATAAAGCAACTCCTTTGAGTACTCTGATGGTTAATAGATCACTTGATACTAAGAAGGATCCATTTTTGTCTTGTGATGATAATGAGGAACTTTTAGGTCCTAAAGTACCTTATATGAGTGCAATTGGTGCACTCATGTATCTTGCAAATTATACTAGGTGTGATATAACATTTTCTACAAATCTACATGCAATATATAGTTCGTCTCTTACACCGAGACATTGGAACGGTATAAAACACATTTTTCGTTATCTACAAGGTACAATTGATTTAAGATTATTTTATTGCAGAAACTCTATTTTTGGTGTAGTTAGCTTTGTAGATGCAGAGTATTTATTAGACCCACATAAAGCTCGGTCTCAAACCGATTATGTTTTCACATTTGGTAGAACTGCAATTTCGTGGCGTTCGCAAAAGAAAACTTTGATCGTGTCAAATTACATTGAAACAATTGCACTTCATGATGCATGTAGAGAATGTGTGTGACTAAGGTCATTGACTCATCATATCCAAGAAGCAAGTGGTCTTGGTATCAATAAGAAACCAACAATATTATTCAAAGATAATACCGCGTGTGTCGTCCAACTCAAAGAAGGTTACGTCAAAAGTGACTGGACAAAACACAGTCCACCAAGGTACTTCTCATACATTCAAGAACTCGAGAAAAGTAAGGACGTAGACATGCAATATATCCGCTCGAGTGAAGACGAATCCGATCTATTCACAAAAGCCCTTCCTACATTGTTCAAGAAATATATTCGAAGTATCAGGATACATCATCTTCGTGACTTCTGAAGAGTGAGATGAGAATCATTTATTTCAAGGAGAGATTACATCACTACACTTTTTTCTTTATTATGGTTTTCATCCCAACGAGGCAATAAACGACACTTTCTTGGTGATGAATATTCAAGGGGAGTGTTAAGAAAAGTGATTAACACATATCATTGAAGTGTTTTAATGCATGTAACTAGTTTATATATGTCATTTTGTATGACATTAATCTCTTCTTATTGTTAACACCTAACTCATGAGGTGTCATTTTTCCTTTGATTTTACTCACCTATAAATAAAATTTTCTTGTAACCTTTGTAATCAAATCATAAACACATCAATTATAACCTTTCTATCTCTCTAAATCACTCCCATGATAAAAAAAATCCTTTTTATTAACTATAAAGTGTCTCCACACAAATATATATATCCATATATAAACATAATCTTAATATTAATAAAGCACAAGTCAGTTGACAATTCTTCACTTGACATGTGTCATTATAATTTTTTTTTTTTAAAGTTTAATTTCTCCAAATATTATTTTAGACGATTCCAAAATAAAATTGTTTTCTCCAAATTCAAATTCAATTTACACTATTCCTAAAATCAAGGACACACTTCACATGAAGCATAATCTTTAATTTCATGTAAATATACATAAAAAAAATATATTAAATTTTTACTAAATCCACCCATTATAGATGTCCAAATTTCCATCTTAATTATAATAATAGTGTCCAATTAATTTTAATTATATTATTGTTCTTTTATTTAACATTTAAATAGCTTTTCCTATTAATTTTATATTGATAACTATTAAGATTTCAGTAATAAAATATTTTAGATAAATAACACTATAACTATATATTTGATGTTTAAGAATTTAATTTATACATATAAAAAATAAATATTTATTTTCCACCTTTTTAAAAGTAAATTTCATTAATCAATCAGTCAAAAATCTAAATATATTATATAAATAATTNCATTAATCAATCAGTCAAAAATCTAAATATATTATATAAATAATTATAATACTTAAGAAAATAATTAACATTGAGTATTGAATTCACATCTTAAATTAAGAAAAAGTTTTACTTAGACATTTTAATTTTAAAATAAAGACATATTATACTATTCATTTATAAAAATATTTTTGTATATATTTACATTGTAATATTCCCGTACATAGTATGAGACAAAATACTAGTTATGTATATTTTTTTTCGGTGAGCAAAAGGGGAGGCATACCTCCCCATGCCAAAACACACCCTTACACCTACTCTCTCACTCTCCTAGCCCAAGCAGCCCCTCTTGCATCCTCAACGATTATGGTTCTTAGCATATCCGGACTTGAACCCAAATGATGAAACCCCACAGGTAGTGAAAACGCGTGATTCGCGAGCCCATCAGCTAGGCGATTTACTTCACGATACACATGTCTAATGCATACTGTCCAGTTTCTTGATAACAAATCATAACACAACCGTACTAAGAACAAGAGTGGGTGTGAGTCCCCAATTTCCACCTGAAAAAAACTCACAATAATCTCTAGATCAACTTCTAACTCCAACTGTGTAACATTATGATCCCATGCCACACACAACCCGTAGTAGACTTCCCACAACTCCGTTAAAGGTGCCGAGCAGATTCCAATGTTCAGCGCAAATCCGGTGCATCATTATATTAGAATATAATAGTTCATAACATTATTTTAGTTTTTATTCTTATTTTTTCTTTTTTTACACTAAACGGAGACATCACAACTCAATTTGGAATCGTGTTTACATATAACCGGTCTAGGCTCAAATATAGGCCCATTATGAAAGAACAAAGACAAAAAAGGAATAGTAAATATGGTTTAATCACATCCTAATTTTTATTAAAACCTCTTCTTAATTAATAAGTCAGTCGGCGAAAAACTATG
>OVAO01004660.1:0-10021 GCA_900406285.1 Biscutella auriculata
TAGTAAATTTAGAAAATATAATACTAAATTTTTGGAATAACTAACCTAAACAAAAAAATTTCTGGTTTTAAATATTCAAATTTCTATCGAAATTCAAAAAATAGTTTATTCCATTCTCGAATTTTAAAATATTCAAATAAATTTATATCAAGCCTAAAATATTAGAGTAAATTTAGGAAATATAATACTAAATTTTTGGAATAACTATTTGTATTAAAAATATTATAAATAAAANTAAAAATAAAATAATATTATAATATGATATATATAAATAATTTATATACACATATATTTAACCTGTGTGGTGGCACCAAATCTACTTAGTTATAATTAAAAGTAGGATAGAGTTAGAACTAAGATCAGTTTAATAAAAAGACTAAATTTAAGATTAGGATTAGCGTCAAGATGTTTTCATATAACAAAAAATAAGAAATGAGTTAGTTAATATGTTAATAAGAAATGAGTTAGTTAATATGTTAATATAAAAACCAATTTAGAGAAATATATTTACGAGGTCCTGTAAAATTTTTAAAAGTGTTAGGTTAATAGGCATATGAAAAAACGACTTACTAATTACTATATTTAACTAGATTTTTGACCCACGTTATTTGTGTGATAAAATATTTATATTTTAAAATATTTATAATATTTTAGTTGTTAATTAATTAAATTTTAATTATTTCTTTTAATTGTATATAATTTATAATTATTTTATTCACCTGAACACTGAATCAAATTTAATTTTTTATAATATTATGATATGCTATTATTTTGATTAATTTCAAATATGGTTTAAACGATTATTCATCTATATATTATATATAAGATTTAACATAATATTAGTTTATTCCATAAATTAAATAATTTACATATGTTATTTAAAATTTGAATCTTAATATATATATACAAATATCTATTATTTTTATATGAATGAATTGAAAGCAGGGAACAAAAAAGGAGAAAAACTGATTTTATTGATTCATCTTTTTCTTAATAAACTCATGAATTACAACTTTCCTTATATACAACCTCAACTAGGGTTGATTGTGATAGCTGTACATATCTCTCTAACAAACTTGGAGAGAATCAAATCTGTTTTGGATTGCTATTCCTTCATGCACAGCTCGTGCATTTTTCTGTTTATTCTGTTTGTTTTTAGCTTCCTTAATCCCTCTGCATCACTCAGAGTCTTTCATTTTGCCTTGCTCTCTTTGGAAGACTTTGCCTGATCTAGAGTGTTTGATTTCTCTATTGATATCGAAGCCTCTGATTGAGATTGAGTCTTCTCATTCCCTTTACTAGACACAGACTCTGGCTGAGAAAGAGTCTTCTCTTTACCTCTAACACTCCCCCTCAAACTTTGTGTGGGATCATGATCCACGCCAAGTTTGAATCGAAGCTCCCCAAAAGACTGCTGAGGAAGAGATTCGTCATGATGTCAGCCAGCTGATGCGCCGATGATATGTGATGCACCACCAGTTTTCCCAGTGCAACTTGTTCCCTCACGAAATGAAAGTCTATGTCAAAATGCTTCGACCTCTTATGAAGAGTATGATTTGCAGATAAGTATACTGCTGACAAATTGTCACAGTACAGTTCTGGAGGAGATGAGGACTGAACACCTAATGACTGCAACAACGACACCAACCACTTGAGTTCTGCTGCAGCATTAGATAAAGTCATGTACTCTGCTTCCGTCGAGCTACGAGACACTGTAGGCTGTTTTTGAGCAGACCATGAGATAATATTACTGCCAAGAAACGTACAAAAACCTCCAACAGACCTTCTCGTTTCTTTGCAATTCGCCCAATCACTGTCACTGTATCCCCTAACAATGCTATCTGATTCTGTAGTAAAACTTATTCCCATCGTCAATGTTCCTCTAATGTACAGCCACACTCTTTTCAGAAGATTAAAATCAGACAATGTAGGAGAGTGCATCCTTTGACACACATAATTCACAGCAAATTGGATATCTGGCCTGGTAAGTTTGAGATATTGTAACTTACCAGCCAAGCTCTTGAAATAAGTTGGATCTGAAAACTGCTTATGTTGATCTGGTATACGATCCAGTTGCAAAGGTAGAGGTGTTGAGACAGGAGCACATTCTGCCATCCCTGCAATTTGCAAGAGATCCTCTGCATATTTGGCTTGATTCAAGAACAATCCCTTTTCATGAAAGTGTGCCTGAATTCCCAAAAAGTAATGAAGTTTGCCCAAGTCCTTCATCATGAACTGAGTCTTCATTGCTGTTACAAGAGTCTCAATGAGAATGTCATCATTGCTTGTAAGTATCATATCATCAACATACAGGAGTAGATAAATCACTTTGCTGTCTCTGTGATATGTAAACAAAGACGGATCAGGATTGCTACACTGAAACCCAAACTCCAACAGAAATGTGCTAAACTTGTTAAACCACTCCCTTGGAGCCTGTTTTAACCCGTATATTGCTTTGTGAAGACAACATACATAAGCTGGATTCTCTGCATCGATAAAACCTTGAGGTTGATGCATATATACTGTCTCTGATAAATCCCCATGAAGAAAGGCATTCTTCACATCAAGTTGTTTAATACTCCATCTCGAAATCGTAGCTATGTGGAGAACTGTTCTTACTGTCGCCGTTTTCACCACTGGACTATATGTTTCCAGGTAATCAATACCTTCCTCCTGATCATATCCTTTTGCTACTAGGCGAGCTCTCAATCTATCCAGTTCACCATCAGCTTTGAGCTTTGTTGTGAATATCCATTTACAACCAAGAATATTCATCTCTGGTTTGTAAGGAACTAGAGTGTATCTACCAGTAGCTTTGAGTGTATCAATCTCTTCTTGCATCGCACTGAGCCACCCTGGATGTTTTAGAGCCGCCCGAACAGTCTTTGGCTCATCTCTTGTCGACTTAGTCGCCAAAAGAGCATACCTCCTGTTTGGTTTGATGATCCATGCACGAGCTCTCGTGGTCATTGAATGAGTAGGAAGATCACTATCTCTTTGTTCAACTGGACTATCCTGTTTTGCTTCTGCAACAGGTATGAGACCAGCAACCCTTGATGAAGATGGTAGAGATTGATTCTCCAGTGGAACCACAGGGTCCCTGCACGCAATCAACTCCCCCTGTGTCCTGGCATCAGTGGTATTAGCAGGTCCTGGTGCAATCAGATTGAGACCTGAAGTATTTGTAGGTAGAGCTTCTTCTATACCCTGTAAGGCCTCATCATGTGACACCGAGGACCCCTGAAATCCTTTGTACCATGAGTTTCTTAGAGGAGACGTTTCTGTCGATTGAAGATGTGAGTAATCATTCTGAAATGGGAATTCTGATTCCTCAAATAAGGCGTGTCGTGTAATGTAAACACGACCAGTTGGAGGATATAAACATCTATATCCTTTATACTTCTCATTATAACCAAGGAACACACACTTCAACGACTTCGGATCAAGCTTGTTAGTTGCATAAGCTTGCAGATTGGAATAATAAGCACAACCAAAGGTGCGTAAAGAAGTATACTCAGGAGCAACCGAGGTTAAAGCTTGAAACGGACTGATCTTGTTCATCAAACTCTTAGTAGGAAGCAGGTTACTAAGATAGTTTGCTGTAACAAAGGCTTCAGTCCAGTATTGCAAAGGAGCCTTACTTTGAAACAATAGTGTTGAACCAAGTTTCTGTAAGACGCCTGTGTTTTCTTTTTGCAAGGCCATTTTGTTCTGGCGTGTGAGGACATGACAAGTGTTGCTTAATGCCACATTGTGTTAAATGAGCTACAAATTTAGCACTTGTGAATTCACCTCCTCCATCACATTGAATATACTGAATTTTGTTGTTGAATTGATTCTCAACCATTAACTGAAACTTGAGAAATGTTGGAAGTAAATCAGATTTGAGCTTGAGAGGATAAATCCAAGAGTATCTTGAGAAGTTGTCAACAAAGACTACATAATAACGAAATCCTTGAAATGACAAAACCGGAGAAGGCCCCCATAGATCATAATGTATCCTTTCAAGAGGTCTCTTTGCAACATAAATAGAACTAGAAAAGGGCAATTTAGTACTCTTTCTAAGCTGACAAAACTCACACAGCTTGGTTGATACTTTATTGATAGAAATTTCCTTTGAAGAAGAAAGGAGCTTGAGTGTCTCTACACTAGGATGCCCCAGCCTTTGATGCCAAACATCCTCTGAAACTGTCACTTGTCTGTTTGAGTAGAAGGCAGTAAAGGTAGGGTTCTCCAGAACATATAAGACCTTATGTCGACTTCCTTGAGTTAGAACCTGATTGGTTTCCAAGTCCTTTACATGAACAAAGTTAGCATCAAAGGTGAATGAACAAGGATAATCAGTTGTCAACTTGGAAACTGAGAGCAAAAACTTGGTTATGGCAGGACAAACAAGAACTTCCTCAAGAGATAACATACCTGAGGTAGTATGAAGAGGCGCAGAGCCAATGTGTGTGATTGGTAATAAGTTCCCATCACCAATCATGACAGAGTCATTGCCACGATACTGATGAGTCTCTTGAAGATTCTGAGTAGAATTAGTAATATGTGATGATGCTCCTGTTTCTGGAAACCATTCACTACTAGACTGAATCTCAGTTTCAGTCACCCTCATATCTGCCATAGAAGTGTCCATCTGAGGTTGCTGATAATGAGCATTGAAGCGATTATAACACTTGAAAGCTGAATGACCAAACTTCCCACATATTTGACATGTTGGTCGATCAGATCGAATTACATTTTCACTCGATCCTCCACTAAATTGCTGAGGAAAACCTCGGCCTTGAGTATTATAACTGCCTCGTCCTCTTGATGAACCACGACCTAGATTGTTGTAGTTTCCTCTGCCTCGATTTGTATAGCTATCTCGATTAGCATAATAAGCCTGATGAGGATCTACAACAGCTGAAACCTCATACTTCTGGATTTTATCATCAAATCCAGTAAGCTTAAACACAGCATCATCAAAACATATACCAGGCAAATTATCCATCGAAGCTTCAATCACAGTACATATCGATTCATACTCTTTTCCTAATCCATTCAGAACACCATATATCTTTTCTTGTTCAGTTAATGGTGATCATATAGACTCAAGTTGATCACACATGTTTTTGATTTCAACTAAATATTGAGACATAGTTTTCTGTGACTTAGTTGTAGTTTGGATCCTTCGTTGCAGATCTAAGCGACGAGTGGGTGAAACACGATTGTACCTTTTAGCTAGGTAGAACCACACTTCCTGAGACGATCGGAGACCATAGACGCCTTGCAACGCTTCTTCCGAGAGAGATCCAAACAACCACGCCATAATCAGTTGATCTACCTTCTTCCATTTAAGAAACTCATGATTACTTGTCTCTGTCCTCTGATCGCCATCCTGCGTCGTGATAGTTGGAGCTGGACGAATCGTAGCACTAGTAACGTAGCCAAGTAACATCTGACTTGAAAGAAATTGTTCAAACTGAAGCTTCCATGAGAGATATATCTTCTCATTGAGCTTTAGAGTAACGCATTGAGAGATCGTGAGAGTAGGAGCAGAAAAAGAATCCTCCATGGCTCTGATACCATGAAAGCAGGGAACAAAAAAGGAGAAAAACTGATTTTATTGATTCATCTTTTTCTTAACAAACTCATGAATTACAACTTTCCTTATATACAACCTCAATTAGGGTTGATTGTGACAGTTGTACATATCTCTCTAACAAACTTGAAGAGAATCAAATCTGTTTTGGATTGCTATTCCTTCATGCACAGCTCGTGCTTTTTTCTGTTTATTCTGTTTGTTTTTAGCTTCCTTGAATCCCTCTGCATCACTCAGAGTCTTTGATTTTGCCTTGCTCTCTTTGGAAGACTCTGCCTGATCTAGAGTGTTTGATTTCTCTATTGATATCGAAGCCTCTGATTGAGATTGAGTCTTCTCCTTCCCTTTACTAGACACAGACTCTGGCTGAGAAAGAGTCTTCTCTTTACCTCTAACATGAATAAATTTTTATATTTACGTTCATGTTTTCTTAAGATATACAAACAAATACAATTGAAAGCAGGTTATAGCACATGTTTAAAACTAATTAAAATGATATTTAATGTTATTGGTTAGTAAATGTTTTCTAAAATAAATAATAAAAGATATCACATCTTTACTATTTAATTTATTTGTTGGTACTATTTTTAAGATATATAATAAAAAGATATTAAATTTTTACTATTTAATTTTATTGGTTGGTAACTTTTTATAAATAAATAAATAATAAAAATGAAAATCAATTTAAATATTTGTTTATGAGTGAATGATTGTTAAAAATAATTTATATGATATAATTAGATTTCAAATCTTTATTATTTAATTTAATTGGTTAGTAAATATATGAGTGACATATCTTTTAATTATTCTAGTAAACAAAACTTTACTTCAAATATTTTTATAAAATATTCTAGAGATGACACATCATCATGATATATATGTAAATAACACGTGAGAGTAAGGTTATTATTTAAAAATATTTCTGAATTAATATATAGAGGATATGTAATTTCTTGTTGTATCATATGTAATCAAAATGTATGTTGTATGTTGTAATTTCTCACACTGTTTCTTTGTGTTTTTTATTTTCTTATATTTTTTTGGGCTCTAGCGACTAAGTAATCTAGTCTTGAAAAAAAAATATGAACTTGAGAAAAACATTAAAAAAAAGTTAATGTGATAGTTTTCTTTTTTTAGTTAATGTGATAGTTTAAGATTTTTAACGTGATCAGTTCAACAAGAAAAGAAAAAAAACACATCATCATTGGGATTATCAAATTCATCGGTGCTTTGGTTACAAAAAAGACTAAGTTTATATTTAATATTTTTCTCCTTTTTTGGTTAAATTTATTCCGTTTTCTTGTAATTTAAATGGATTCAGCTTTTCATTCTAAAATGATTTTTTTTCTTAACTTATTATTAATTCTAATCTTGTCTTTTGGTCACTAATTTTCAACTCCAAATTTGGTACAAAATCTTATGTGGTGTTCACTCGATCCTTCCCAAAAAAGTTTGAAACTCGCATCTCAAATTCAAATTTGGTTGCGAATAATAATTTAAAGCCAAAATAAAAATACTATCAAAATAATATGTGATTGAATTGAGAACTTCCTAATAATCAAAATATGTAAATCTTGTTTCGCTGAATGGAAATAAAATCCAGAGAATCATCAAACTTCTTGATTTTGATCTTTGGTTCTTAAAATAGCTAGGCATGTCAGATTCAATGTAAAAAAAGTTTAATTCTCTGTATTAATGTAGTTGTTTTTTTCTAGTAACTAAAATCATTTTGGAATTAAAATTTTGATAGGTTGTTCTTTGGTGTATTCTAATATTTAAATTAAAACAAAGTATTGTTTTTTTACGAATCTACGCAATTTCATTACCATAAATATCAAAATAGTATATATGTTTCTATATTTAAAATATGTAATATTTTGTTGTCATGGAAGAATATCTCATATATGTTGAATCCAAAAATAATCACAAGGACAATAAGATCAAATCCAAGTGTTAATCCGTTAGAACATGGGTGAAATATGAGATCTAATATAAACTAAAAGCAGAAAGGAATTGCTTAAAGTAAATACTCGAAAATAAAGGCTTAGAATGTAAATATATTAGAGTTGATCAAGTTAGACGAGTTCGCTAGATGATGTGTTAGTATCGAGACGAAATGCGAAGTATGAAAGTGCGACCTAAGTTAAGAGAAAAGTAAAGAAGACAGAGATTTCCTACTCTAGGGGAGCCAAGTTGATCGACGTTTATATCACAATCGTTTGCGAGGTCGTGAGCTAAGATTGACTCTTTGGTCGAGCTCGGATCGCGAGAACGGATTACAAGCGAGGTCACTGACGAGACTCAGATTACACTCTTAAGTCTCAATTCTCTCTCTCACTCTCACTCTCTCTCTCTCTATCTCTCTCTCTCTCTCTCTCTCCCTCTCTCTATTATAACGAACTCAATCACTTTCTCCCCCTCTTTTGGTACGACGTTGTTCCTTATTTATAGTGAACAGTGTCCGGTTTACTATTTACACTCCCGAACCGGGATCTTTATTCTTATGGGCTTCATCTTTTTTGGGCCTTCAATTGTCATGTCATTTTCTATCAGCTTCGATCCATGAGCCGAATTCGATCTTGGGCCTTCTTTGGTCTGGTACGATCCATGTACCAACAGTAAGCCCCCCCCCCCCCCCNCGAGGTCGTTCTCCTTTGGGCTGACTCAACAAGCTTTAGACGAGGACAAGGTTTTGACCGAGCCTTAGGATTGGGTCGAGATTCGAATCGGCGCCTCGTTGATTTCCTTATGCCCCTCTTTGCCAAAAGGCATATTTTCACGTTTCACGAGGCTTCTTACTTTCCCTAATCCTTGCTGATACTCTAGAGATCTTTCGTCTTCTTTTTTACCCTTTCTTCGAGATTTAATTCCGCTCAACCATGGTGATACTCTGTTCAAACTTTCCGATCATCTTTGCCCTTAATCATTTTGCTTTCTCAATCTTCAATGTCTCGTTGCTTTCCCGAGAACCGAATCACTTCTTCCCCAACACTCGAGGAAGAGATTGTTCCGTCCTCTCCCCACCGTTTGCCGGCAAACATCGGGATGGCTATACCGGACGAGTCGGGGCTAGGAGATGATTTGCTCGAATCTATCTGCGACGATCTGACCGACGGTGAACCTCTAACGACCCTGGGTATTCTGAAGAGGAAGTTTTGCGGCATACTTCATTAGCGATCGGACCATCCCTTTCGTCGGAGGGATCTATTGCGCAGTTGCGGAAACACTGCTGCATCTCGGATGATGTTGAGATTATGATTCCTTCCACCGATCAAAGGCCATAGGACGTTCCTCGAGGGTTTACTTGCCTCTTTGAGTCCTACTTCACTTGTAGTGGGCTCTAGTTCCCTCTCCCTTACCTGCTCATCACATACTGCCAGCCTCAGAAGTTGGTTATCTCCCAACTTATGTCATCCGCGATTCGTCAAATCATAGGTTTTCTTGCTCTAGCTGCGGAGGCACAGGTTGAAGTCACCCCGTGGGTCTTTGAATCGATGACGGTCTTCAACATTCACTCCCAAACTAGTGGTTTTTTCTATCTGAACCCCATACCGAGGTATAAAGTGGTTACAACATCGAACAATAAGATAAACAATTGACATACTCGCTATTTCTATGTTCGCCAGAATGACGCTTCTGGTCTCGATCCATCCGCTGAATACAGGACGAGATGGAATTTCTTCAATTTTGGTAATACTTCCTTTTGATATTCTTTCCCTTTTTGGCTTTATTTTTCGGTGTTGGCTGGCTTATTTGTCGTTCGCCCCGAATTTTGCAGTTCGTCACACGTACACTGATTGGCCGCTAAATTATCAGCGAGTCGAGGATTCCATTCTTGCGTTGCCGGAGAGGACCTGGTTGGAGCTTTTCCAGTCTTGTTGGCGTTGCTCTCTTGCTGGACTGCCATCTGGTAACTATCATTTTCTCTTTTACCTACTTTTAACATTTTGAGACTCATTTCTTTTGTTGAGACGTTCGACTATTCTGCTTTCCAGGGGGCTCTACGGTACCCCTTTACGAGGTGTATAGGCTTTCAAAGATTTGGGGCACCGACTCTGGTAAATCCGTTGTTCTCGTATCGGCGGGAAATCGGTCGGCCACCCCGTCGAATTCAACTCGATGTCGTACTCGATCGGTTAGCATTGAGCCTGTCAAGGATCCAGTTGTCCGACCTTTGATTCATAAAAATAGTTCGGGGGCCAGACGCATGTCTCTTCCGATGCCCTGATGGATGATTCAACTAGAGAGAAGAGGAAACATACTTCTACTCCTAACACTGCTGTGGCTGCTGGCGCTTCCAAGTGACCCTGTTATTCTACCAGCTAGGCCTGGGCATTCGGGTACCCGAATCAGGTTGGGCTAAACCCGATCGGGTTTGAGGTTTTTTTACCAAGAGATATTGACCCATTCGGGTTTTCTACAAACTTCAGGTCGAGT
>OVAO01004663.1:0-10018 GCA_900406285.1 Biscutella auriculata
TCAAATAAGCAATTAAATAAAAGTAAGCAGAGATGAGGAAGAAGAAAATTCAGATAAATAGAGCAAGCATATGGATCAGGGCAATCAAATTAGACAGTTTATGTCATGCTAGATAATGGTTCAATTCATTCAATTAGCTTGTCTTATGTCAAGAATTTCTAATGTAAATTAACTCACTCTCGTGGTGAAACCCTTTCCTAATCATGCAGCTGCACAATCCATTGGCAGTTAAACAGAATCGAGAAGCATTAAAAACAATTCCATGATAAACAACCTATTAATCTAAAACAATCCCTCAGATCGAGTTAATAGACAACAATTTCATAGTTCAAGACTTAAATCATATACCTTCCAGTCATAAATATTTCCTAAGATCTAGGTCAGGTTCGCGAAGCCTAATTTAGCATTAAGATCATGAAATTGAAGAAGACATAAATCAGATTCAGCTCTAAACATATCTAGAAATTCAATTCTACCATTTTCTAACCCTAATCCATAGCTATAAAAGACTACTCACAAATCATGCCTATAACACTTTGATAGTTTCTAGACATGATTTATGACTGAAAATCGAACGATGAACAATAACGCGTGTAAATAGTAACCCAAATAAATAAAAATCAAAATAAGAAAAGCAATCAAAGACAGAAATCAAAGAAATCAAATGAAATAAAAGATAATCAAAGAGCTACAAAGAGTTATGAGAAGAGAGAAAACTAGAGAGGAAAAGATTCAGATTTTAAAAAAACTGAAAAGAATAAAAACTGATTAAAATGTTAGTGTTTTAGTTTCTCTTGGCTCCATTTTATATAGTTAGCCAAAAATAACAAAATAAAATGCCCATTAAACTAGGTTTACTCTGATTTTATTGAAGACGGGGGTGTGTACCGGTGAGGCCCACCGGTATGGGTGACCGGTACATGTGTGTCCGTCTGGGTCTGGAGAGTGGACCAGTCACCAGATGTGACCGGTATGATGCTTCCAAAATCTTATGTTCATTTGGACCAGTCACCAGGCGTGACCAGTATGTCGACCAATATAGTCCATCTGTCGGGTCTTTGTGTAGTGCACCGGTGAAGGGGAGCGGTCTGACTGACCGGTATGCTTCCCCGATTCTGAGACTTAGGTTGTGTTTGCTCCTTTCTTGCTTCTTTTTGATCCATTCTTGTATAACTCCAACTCTGCACCTGAAATGTCAAATGATATACAAATGCAACCTAAAGGACTCTAAATGCATCATAAACTAATGAAAACACGAATGAAAACCGAGTTAAAAACCGATAAAATCACTACACATATAGATCAAGGCGGTTTGAACTTGATGTTTTGATGCATCTTGATGATCTTCAAAGTAGATGTCTTATGAGCTTCAAAATCCTCAACCTTTCCATCTTATACCGATTATGACCCTCTTGAAATTCCAACCTCCTTAGTAAGCCTCCATAGTTGTTATGGAATTGGTGGTCCAAGACATTATGGCGTTGGTCATCAAGGTGTTCAATCAAGGTCTCGGTACGCTTCATTTTGAACTTGATTGTGCCTTGATCATCCGACTTTTTTTTCGGAGTACTGATGTCTTTGTATTTTTCGCTGTTTTTAGGATTCATTTTCATTCGTTTCTCGCCAGTTTAGGTCGAATTTAGAGTCCTTTAGGTTGCATTTGCATATCATGATCATGTTTCAAGTGTGACACCGAGCTTAAGGCGAGAAGCAGAGCTTAAGGAGCATTTTGTAGCGTTTTAGAGCAAAAAGGAGACAAGTCCTTTCTCGTGGGACTCGCACTGGACACCCTCCCCCGGTCAATGTGGCCGGTATCTAGAGGAGTTGCACTTCGGATATTCATACCGGTCTGGACCTCACCGGTACCTAGACCGGGCGTCTATCCGCGCTTTTGTGACTGGTCACCATACAGGTCAGTCACAAGACCGATACTGTTCGACGAAGACTCGCCCCAATTGCCCTGAAGACAGGTACATATACCGGTGATATTTTGCCAATTATGCTGGTGAAGTCCATATTGGCCAGGCTTGTGAGAGACCACTGGTCTGCCTGACCGGTACCACCTCTCCGTTCATTTTTTGAACTAAGTAATTTTAGGCATTTTGAGAGAGAGTATAAATAGGGCTTAAAACCCTATTCTTAACAATCTTGGTTTTTTATTCTCTCTAGAACTCTCTCTCATCTCTTTGCTTGTTTTGATCATGGCTAAGCATGATTCTCCTTTGATATTTTGTGCAAAAACCACGAGTGAGTAGTTCTTTTGCTAAGTGATTGGGTTTGGTAGATTAAGGTGATTAGGTTTTAGATTATGTTGCTTAGGGTTTAGATTGTTATTATCTTCATGTATTTGGTATGCTTAGTGCTTGATTAGGAGTAGTTAACTTGCTTAGGCATTTTAAGAGAGAGTATAAATAGGGGTTAAAACCCTATTCTTAACAATCTTGGTTTTTTATTCTCTCTAGAACTCTCTCTCATCTCTTTGCTTGTTTTGATCATGGCTAAACATGATTCTCCTTTGAGATTTTGTGCAAAAACCACGAGTGAGTAGTTCTTTTGCTAAGTGATTGGGTTTGGTTGATTAGGATGATTAGGTTTTAGATTATGTTTCTTAGGGCTTAGATTGTTATTATCTTCATGTATTTGGTACGCTTAGTGCTTGATTAGGAGTAGTTAACTTGATCATGAGCTTCAATATTTTGTTGCCCGGAAGGTGATCGATGAAATGTCGGATTGAACCAAATGCATGCTAAATGAGGCCTAACAAAGGGATTGTGTTAGGGTTTTTTTGTAGTTGCAAAGACTAGAGTTTATTGCTTATTGATCATGTGTTTAGTCAAGGGATTGTTCAAATGCATGATTGGTAAATGGGCTTTTACCAAGGGATTGGATTAGTCTATTTTAGATAGCTCTTAGACTAAGGATAAACATTTGAATGATAGTATTGAGTAGCATAGTCAATTGCCATTGCCTAATCGCTTAGTTTTCTCTATAATTTGTTAAATCATTCTTGTTGACTTTTGAGATCATCGAGTTGACTTTCTCTTATTGTTGCATTTTGTTTATGTTCTTTGATAGAGTTGTTTAGTGACAAAACAATATTCTATATTCCACCTAGACTTAGCTAACTCTCTATAGAATTAGTGCATAATCACTCCCAAAATTGGTTCGATAATCATTCCATTTCCAATCCATTATACTACATTGATTAACTTTTACTCCTTCACATTAGTCAATAGTGAAGGGGGAGTAAAATCAAAGTTATCAATTACTATTTGGTGGGACTTCATCAACACAAGCTCCTTTCACTGTGGATGCCTTGTGCGCATGAAAACCTATTTTGAGATTAGTCTTACCATTGCTAGTCTCGTCCCCAACTTCTACTCCAACATGTCCATTTTCAATTTGCTCCTCCAAATGCTCATCTGGTACTTCAACAACTGTAAAAGTTTGGTCACCGATGGTACCTCTCCTCATCATTGGGAATTCCTCATAAGGAGGGGGTTCATAAGTTGTTTCTTTTGGAGTAGCATCCTTCTCCTCACTAGTAGCATTAGTTTGAATGATCACCCCCTCACCTAGGTTCTCATTGTCCTCGATGAGAACTATGGTTGATAAACAGAAATTTTCGGTTTCTTATGGTGGTTTATCAATGAAGTATAGGTAAGATGGGTGATCGGATTGTCGAACCAACTCGGGGATAATTAACTCACAAATCCTATGGTAGATTTTACTAAGTCTAGGTAAACACAAAAGGGGTTTGTCTGTCACTAACAACTCCTAAGCAAATAATTAAACAAAGTATTAAACTGAAAATGAAAGCAAATAAACTAAACTGAAAATGACAAAAATCAGAAATGAAAGCAAACTTATGGATTAAGGGGATAGATAATCGGTAGAGGTTTTCATGCTAGATTGGTTTACTAAATACATTTCGTTTATTCTATGTCTAGGAATCTCTAAACTAGATTAGCTCGCTCTCGCACAACTAGCCCCTTTTCTAATTCTACCATTACACAAATCTTTTGGCAATGAAGTATTACTAGAAAGCATTAAACAAAATTCCATGCAACAATTAGTCAATAACTTAAACAATCTCTTGGAAAGAATCGACTAACAACCTATTCATTGTTCGGGAATTCTATTAAGAACCTCTTGGGTGATAAATCTCCTAGGGATCTAGATTAGGTTAGCAACTCCAAATCTAGCATTAAGAACAATACATTGAGAATACTTATTCTACTATAGATCTAAACCATTCTAGCAATCCAAAATCTACTGATCTAACCCCTAATCCATAAGTCTATAAAAATTACTCACAACTCATGCCTAGAACACTTTGGCAGTTTCTAGACATGATTTGTGAGAGGAAACAAGATTAGACACAAAGAACTAAAGCAAGAAAAACAAGAAAAACAAGAATAATCATATAAAATAAACTTGCATAAATTAAGAGGTACCACAAGTATCTCTCACAAATGAGATCTAAACTTCCAAAAACAAGAAAAACGTTATTAGGGTTTTTGGGGTTGGGTCTTTGTATAGGAGACCAAGAATCAAGCTAAAAATGGAAACTAGATTTGGGTCTGCAGAGCCTCCGTCTGTCAGTGCAGACCGGCGGGGTTGACCGGCGGGCCTTGTCCAGTCTTCCTGCTCGGGTTCTGCCGGTCTACCGGCGCTCCTCCTCCAGAACTCTCTGCTCGGTCTTCGCCGGTCAAGACTTCACCATTGGGCCTGACCGGCGGTCTTCCTCCAGATTCCCCTGGTTGACGTCCACCGGTTTGGCTTGACCAGCGTGGGCATGACCGGCAGTCTTGGAAGAACCGAGACTTAGCCGTTTTTGCTCGTTATTGCTTGGTTCCTCTCCTTAGCTTCCTCTGCACCTGAAATGATGAAAACATGAAAATGCAACCTATAGACTCTAAAATGCATCCTAAACTAACAAAAAGTTTCATCTAACTCTAAGGCTTTATTCTTTTCTTATTCTTTGCTTTTTTTTTTCTTTTATAGCCTTACTCTTTTTGGAGTGACTTTGCTTTTCATTTCTAGAGTCTACTAAGCCCTTGGCTTTTCTTATACCATCCCTTTCTATTCTCCTTGGTGATTATTTTCCTTTATTTTTCTTTCTACCCATTCTCTTATCTTTTCTTTTCAAGCTTTTACATATCAATCTCATTTTTCAAAGCCTAGTTCTACCCAAGTTTTTCTTTCATTCAATCCAATTCCCAAACTTCCTAAACGACCCAAATAGATGTTCTCTATTGTCGCTCTCTATATCAGGTTTTTGTAAAATTTGCAATTACTGAAATTAAAAGGAGGACTCACATAATTTTTTAGGCCAAGGGTGCAAAAAGGGTTAAGAGAGAATCATTCTAAAAATGAGAATGACCGAATTGGGCAAAAAGTGTTTCGGTCTAAGATGCCCAAATTCGTGCTTGAATATAGAAAATACCATGAAACATTATGCAACCAAAATCATGTTAATATAGTCGGATTAAAAACTCTTATCATTTTGAAAGCAATCCTAAACTAGCAAGTATCAAAGATCATGGTCTTAACTTATCTTATATCAGGCATTGATGCATAGAACTTCAAGACTTTTCGAAACTATTAAGTCGGAATCGATGATTAAAGCGAGGGTGCTTTGGTTCCTTTTTGAAAACACGAAGCGAGTGCGGTCTAAATGTGACTCAATCCTATATTAAGATGTAATGCAGTCCTAGACACTTAAACCCGAATAAAGAACGAAAATATTTTTGGTTTTTCTGAAAATATATATATATATATATGCAAAAATGCTAAAACGAACAAGCAAACGTATTAGTCGAAAGATGGTCTCTCCCCCAAACTTAAACAACACAGTCCTTGTGTGTCTGTGTTTAGAGAAGAGCCGACGACAAATAGTTTGAAACAAAATTATGCTTAAATTCAAGGTTGCAGAGTAATACCGAGATTGGAACACGAAATGAACTCGGGTAGTCTGGGGGTGGTGTGCCGGTCATGCACACCATTGTGTGCAGACCGGTGTGGTCTGAACAGGTCACGATTCGTCGACCACGCCGGTCACGCACACCGGTGTGTGCAGACCGGCGCGGTCCGTCCAGGTCTTTTGTGTGCATCCCGCCGGTCAAGCACACCAGTGTGTGCAGACCGGCGAGACCCTATCCATCTCGGTTGTGAGGTTCACGCCGGTCAGAACTGCCCCTTGTGACTGACCGGCGTTGGCTACAGGAACGTGTTCCTCTACCACGCCGGTCAGCACACACCGGCGGTGCTGACCGCTGACCGTTGGGGGTCCTCCGGGTGCACATGCGTCCCTAATACCTTAGTAGTAACGAGCCATTCATCAATCCATCATCGTAAACAAAAACCAAATCCAATATCCCCAATAAAATAATCAAAGTAACAATTTAGGTTCAATAAATATCAAAGGCATAAAAAGTAGAGATAGACATGAGACTTCCTCTCACGTGAGCTTCTTTAACGTCATTAGCTTGACGGGGTTGGGAGAGCTCATTCCTAGTTGCTATCGCCTTCCAGCTTGGTAATCCTTTCCTGAAGCCTCTCAAGTTCAGCGGTGTGGTCCTTCTTCACTTTAGCCAAGTCTTTTTTATGCCTCCACTGAAACTGAAGCATGTTGAGGTAAAGAGCTCCTCCATTCTCTTGTTCACTTTCTTCTTCGTCATCAATGAGACCGGGCATTGTGTTTTCTTCCAAAGAGTTGATCCTTGTGTTGAGCTTCTCGATTTCCTCTTGATAGTTCACCTTTGCTGCAATCAATTCGTCTTCGAGACCGTTGTGCAATCTTACCATCGATTTGTATAGCTCATCTCTATACCTCTCTGCGGGTCCTTCGTGGTTACCATTTTGCTGTCTCAAGTTCTCATCCACGGAATGGATTCTTTTCCTAAGTTTCTCCATCTTGAACTGGTTGTTGCGTCCTATCCTTGAGACTTTGTTTTGAACGTCTAAAAGCTGCACACGCACATTGATATCCTGCTTAACCCCTTCTTCGAACTGCTTATCCCTTAGTCGTTTGTGCTCTCTGACTGAGGATTCCAATTCCTCAAACTGATCCTTAGTTGCAAACTGATCCAGCTCGTGCTCTGCAGCTCGCTTGTGTTGTTGTGGTCGACTAGCAGATTGGTGCGGGCTATATGTTGCTTCGCATCTCACATTCTTTAGAGTCATCTCTCCTGTGTTCAATTGTATCACTGCTCCAACATCTCTGAGGAAAGGTCTTCCTAGCATGATCCAACCAGCACTTTGAGACACTTTGCTTTGGGAAAACAAAGAAGTCCGAACGGATAATGCTGCCATAAACGTTGACTCCCACATCAAAAAGCATTCCCATAGAATGAACCTTCCCACCGAGCATTGTGGTAAGGTCCCAGAGAGGTTGTCGTTGATCACGAAACCCAGATAATATGACACGTCTTTGGACATCCCGTTGTAGATCATTCGAGAATCACAAGGCATATAGCCCATGTTGAACGCCCTGATGAGACCTAGAATCTGATAAAGTCCAAAATCAGGTTCATTGCGATTGACTACCTCATGTTCGGTGCAACTTGTCGAGGTTCGTTGTCGGTGTTGTTCTCGTCGCTCTCATCATCATCAGATGCAGCGTTCAGTTTTCCGAACAACTCGTCCATGATGCCATCGTCGCTGCCTTCTGGTCGACATTGGCAGCGTTGTTCGTCATCTCTTTTGTTCGATTCACCTGAAATAGTAAGGAAAAATAAAATAATTAGTAAACTGAAAAATTAAAAGAACCTAGTCCCTAGCAAATCCAAAAAGACTAATGGTTAATTGAAATCCCGATTTGGCAACGGCGCCAATTGATAAACAGAAATTTTCGGTTTCTTATGGTGGTTTATCAATGAAGTATAGGTAAGATGGGTGATCGGATTGTCTAACCAACTCGGGGGTAATTAACTCACAAATCCTATGGTAGAGTTTACTAAGTCTAGGTAAACACAAAAGGGGTTTATCTGTCACTAACAACTCCTAAGCAAATAATTAAACAAAGCAATAAACTGAAAGTGAAAGCCAATAAACTAAACTGAAAATGACAAAAATCAGAAATGAAAGCAAACTTATGGATTAAGGGGATTGATAATCGGTAGAGGTTTTCATGCTAGATTGGTTTACTAACTACCTTTGGTTTATTCTATGTCTACGAATCTCTAAACTAGACTAGCTCGCTCTCGCACAACTAGCCCATTTTCTAATCCTACCATTTCACAAATCTCTTAGCAATGAAGTATTACTAGAAAGCATTAAACAAAATTCCATGCAACAATTAATCGATAACTTAAACAATCTCTTGGAAAGAATCGACTAACAACCTATTCATTGTTCGGGAATTCTATCAAGAACCTCTCGGGTGATAAATCTACTAGGGATCTAGATTAGGTTAGCTACTCCTAATCTAGCATTAAGAACATGAATACATTGAGAATACTTATTCTACTATAGATCTAAACCATTCTACCAATGTAACCCCTAATCCATAAGTCAATAAAAACTACTCACAACTAATGCCTAGAACACTGACAGTTTCTAGACATGATTTGTGAGAGGAAACAAGATTAGAAACAAAGAACTAAAGCAAGAACAACAAGAAAAACAAGAACAATCATATAACATAAACTTGTATAAATTAAAAGGTACCAAAAGTATCTCTCACAAATGAGATCTAAACTTCAAAATCTAAGAAAAACTGAGAGAAAAACGTTATTAGGGTTTTGAGGTTGGGTCTTTATATAGGAGACCAAGAATCGAGCTAAAAATGGAAACTAGATTTGGGTCAACTGGAAATTTAAACTTAGTCTCTAGCAAATGCAAAGAAATAGTAGCGCTATCACGAAACCCGATTTGGTAACGACAAAAATTGATAAGTAGGATTTTGCTATGGCAACCTATATGACTCTAAATGCATCATAAACTAATGAAAACACGAATTAAAACCGAGTTAAAAACAAGAAAAAATCACTAGACATCACACACAACGTCATCTTCATACTTTCCAGTGGAAAGAGGCACGGTCACTTGAGTGGTAGCTGATATACTCGGTTTTTATCATCATTTTAACCCTGTATTTTCCTCGGTTTTATATGTTTTCGATCAGTTTAGAGTCTTTTAGGATTGCATTTGGGTACATATTGCATTTCCAGGTGTTTAGGAAGACTGTGCAATAATCGGGTATGAAAAAGGCGGGAACGAGTCAACTTCAGGAGTCAACTAGATACAGTATCGGCCAGAGCAGGAGTGCATCGGCCACGGTCAGGCCGATACGGCCAATATCGGCCAGGAGAGAGAGCACATCGGAAATGTCCCGGCCGATACGGGCAGCATCGACCTGCCCAGAAGAATATTGGCCTGCCCAGCTCGATATCGGTCTCCCCGGATCAATATCGGCCAGCCCTTGGCCGATATTCGTGCCAGATTTTGCCAAAAATGGACGTTTTTGCCCATGGTTACTGATAAACAGGTGTTTTATCTCTTACTGCTTACTATGGACAAGTAGAGCAGAGGAAAATACAATTGTTTAGTAAATGATGTAGATGGGTATATATCGAACCAAATCGAGAGTTGCACTAGGTCAATCAGCCTATACAGAGTTCAGCTAGTCTACGCAGGATTGGAATTGTATGTTGTCACTAACAATCCTAAGAATGATGACATAAAGTAAATCAAAGCAGGCAACGAGAATTAAATAGTAAAACGATCCCAAGCAAATGGACTAGAGAATGAAGCATGCAATTATAGTTCAAATAGGGTTCTGCTAATCCTAACTTAAAATAGGGTTCTGCTAATCCTATATCTGGGAATATCAAATAAAGACNGGAATATCAAATAAAGACCCGCGCTCTCGCGTCAAAGATCCTTTTTCTAGATAAGATCATCGCAATCTCTTGACTAGATTCAATACTTAGAAAGCACTAAGAATAATTACTTTCAATCTCTAAACAATCCTAAGCACTCTCGTGACAATAGAATATATTCAGCATGCATT
>OVAO01004664.1:0-10016 GCA_900406285.1 Biscutella auriculata
TCAAGGTAAACACAACACAACACAAACCAAAACTCAACACTTAAAGCAACTTGTTTATACTTTTGGATCCAACTTGTTGTTGTAGATGGTCAAGTATCAAACTTGGTGGAAACATGCCAGCTCGAGCAGAGAGGACAATGAGGAGAAGTGACTGTGAGTTACAGCTAGTTGGTGAACCAACAGGAGAATACTATGAAGTTGTTATGATCTTTGGAATCATAGACATTCTTCAAGATTATGACATTAGCAAGAAACTAGAACATGCTTACAAGAGTATTCAGTATGATCCAACCTCAATCTCAGCCGTTGATCCGAGACTGTATTCTAGACGTTTTCGTGATTTCATCTTTAAGGTCTTCACTGAAGACAACTGAAAGAATTCTCCTTCTAATTTTTAACAAAATTGTTTTGATTTTATAATAAACTATGTAACAACAGTTGACATTTATAGCAGTGATGATATCTTTGTGACTAACTTGTTTATATAGTGGTTTATCAATTTTTGGCCTTTTTGTCATTGTTTTTTTGTTGGTTAAAATATATTAGAAGATAAAATTATGTATCTCGTAATTATTATATACTGAAACAATCAAAATTCTGATTATAATATCTACTGAAACAATCAAAATTCTGAAGTTTAAATAATTACTATATTATCTATTACAAGTCAAAATTTAAAATTTCATATATTTTAGATTTTTAAATATTATTTTATTTAATATAAATAAATTCAGTCTATTATCAAAATTGGTAAAAATTAATTTATGTTTTTAATTTGTATTGGTATTTTATTATTTGAAAATAAATTCATATTTGGTGAAACTTATAGTTCAATTTATATTTTTATTTTGAAATATTATTTATGTTTTTTATGATAATAATATTATTATTTGGAAAATAATATTATTATTTAGAAAATAATATTTTAGTTAGTTATTGGTTTTGTTAGAAATATATATCTAATTTAAGTTGTCTCTAGATATTGATGAAATAGTTTATTATGATTTTTTTGTGAAGATAAACTCTATTTTAATAGAATGTATATATAAATATTTTTTTGTTGTATTTATAGTAACCACAATACCTAAATTATAACTACAAACTTCAATATTAGTTACATTTACATTCAATAAATCATAATACCTAAAATAACTGAAATATCCTTTTATATTAGAAAAATATTGGAGTGAAACAAAAGTATAAAACACTTGAATTGATCATTTCTTAAGAATTTTGGTCTTCAATCTAATATCCAGAAAAGAGAAAACAAAGAAGAATTCAAATTCAACAATGTAAAGAGAATGAAACATTGAACTACAACTAAAAACTCATGAATAACATTGTGAAACTGCATTGTTTACCTTTCTATCACAGAAGAATAACAATATAACATAATTTCTATCATTAACTTAGAAATTGATATACATCATGGTGCATAAGTTCAATGACCCTCACACCTTGTTTAAGTGCATTGATGATTGGTATATTGCCAAAGAATTTTTTTGTAAAATAGGAATTGAAGTTTGTGTGAATGAAATAATACGATAAGGAAGGAAATGAGGTTTTTGAATTTGGATTTCCAGAAAAAAAATCATTAATAATTAGAGATCTATTATAAGATATGGTAATTGAATCATTTTGAAAATACTCAAATGATTTTTTAAAAAACTAATAAAAAAAATTATTGATTTTCAATTTGAAATGATTAAACTTTATTTAAAATCAATTTAAAATATTTTTAGTTGATAATTATAGATATATTATAATTATGAAAAAACGAATATTCTTTACAATTTCTTTTTTATATATTTTGAAATTTTGAAAAATACAGAATTAAGAATATAGACTTTTAACTAAAATAGAAAATATACATTTAAAAAAGAATAATAAATGAAATAGAGACTCATGTCAATTTTGTTAAAAAAAAGTAATAATAAATGAAATATACATATTTATACTATAATATACATTAAAATATAACTTTTGTCTTAATAACAAAAAATATAATTAATTTTTAATAAATATTTGACAACAGTTTCCTCCAATCACTTTTTTTTTAATATATAATAACGTAATTTTTTAATGTTTATGAAATTTTATTATTTATTGTAATTATAAACTAATACTATAGAGATTTTAACTCACCGATCCAAATTTATAAAACAAATGTTGAATCAATTTATGTTCTGTAATCACAAGAACAAAGCCATAAAAGGTATAATTCACAATGAAAACCCCAAAGAGAATAAAATAATTTACAAGACCAATCACCACAAATCCTAATATAAAATCTTTTTACTGTCATTGACCAGTTTGCACTAACCAAGAGTTATTCAACTGTGACTCTCGGCATCTATGTTCGATCCTATATATGAGACTAAGTGGAGGAGTAGGCCTCCTGACTCACAAATAGTGGTCTTTAATTTCACTTTGTTTTCTTAAGAAAAAGAGAATCTTAGTTTATATAATAGATTACGGTTTCAAAGATGATATATTAAACTAAAATAAAAAACTAAGAACAGGAGAAAGATTATATTTCACTTGTTCAACGTGTAATGTCGAACACGGTAATTAAGTTAACTGGTCTAGTAGTAACCAATATAAAAGAGCTTTACTGTATTTTCTTTTTTGGAATGACGATTTATTTCTTTCTAAAGTTTGTCTATATACGATTCTACACTAAGTTTTGAGTTCTGTATATTTTCCTCCAGTTTCAAATTTAACAATCCATATAACCATGTTTATGAAACTTAAAATGTAATTTCTACATAATTTGATAGTTTTAGATTCAATTCCACAAATATCTGGTTAGTGTAGATTTACTTTGACCGAAAATTACAATAAACCATTAATGACCCAATCAAATATGTAATTAAACCAAAATCGATTATCTAACCAGATTTAATCCGAAAATTACAGTAAACCATTAGTAACCAGAAAATTACAGTAAACCATTAGTGAACCATTAGTAACCAGAAATCATTACTCTCGTGTTCCTGAAGAAGAAAAATCCCAATTCAAAACCTAAAAACGTGAGAAGAAGAACACAAAGAACAACGAAACAAAACAACAAAATCAAAGGGATAGAGGTTCGAATTCGTTGATTGTGATGTCGGTAACGGTGATACTTCCACAAATTGAGAAGATTGCATCAGAAATGGGACCATCGAAAGGTGAGATTGCAAGTCTCTGTGAAGAAGCAGAACCTGTGTCAGTAGCCAAAAAGACCAAGAAGAGGAAAAGAGAAAACAAACGAGAAGATCAATGTACTGTTGTTAACAGAGATGGAGCAGAGACGAGTTTAACAGCCCGAGAACTGAGAAGAGCTCAAAGAGAGTGAGATTCGCAATGAAGAACAATTTAGTGTGGAAGCCTCATTGCCCTCTGCCTCCACAGGATTTGAGGTTGCCTCCATCTGCTACACCAAGAGGAAGTGCTCTGAAGAAAGGAATACCGACTGGTCCAGTAGAGAGTTGTCTTCTCAGAGTAGGAAGACGAAGAAGAAAGTGAAACCTAACACACGCAAAGGAGTGAAAACTATCAAGAAGTTGAAGAAGTAATTGTCGCCATGAAAATTGAGTGTTGTCATTTGATGCTTTGCTATTTCCTGATTAAATTTTGTTATAGTTAGAACACATTTTCCAGATTTTTTTTTTTTGCTGATTGCAGAATTTGAGAAACAAAATTTGTAGAAAAACAACTTTTTTAGCTCAAGAGCTATCACTACTAAGTACACAAAAATGACGTCACTATTTTAAGTTAAAATCTGCGATTTACAGATTTGAAGATCCGCGATTTACATGTTTGAAGATTGAGAATTTTGGGTTTTCTCAGATTTGGTTGGGGGAACGAGAGATAAGTCACAAAGGGAAGGGATTTTCGGTTTAATATGGTCTGGTTTTAAGTTTGGTTAACATCATATCGATTTTGTTCTGGTTAATTAGCAAACCCATCAATTTATACCGAGATGGGGAAATAAGTTTTAAACTTTCGCATTGTATTCAACTGGATTGTTAAATTTAAAATTGGGGAGAAATATACAAAACCCAAAACTTCGTGTGGATCTAATCGTATATGGACAAACTTTGTGGAGAAATAGATCGTCGTTCCTTTCTTTTTTTACTACTAAATGGTAAAGATCCAAAGAGCATGATTATTTTAATATTTTCAGTTTTTTTTTAAACCATGGGTAAATCCTATAGTCAGGAGGATCAGACTATCTTTGGGGGAGTTGCATGTCACAAACAGATCTCTATCTGGGTAATGATATGGAACGTATTGGAAGGTTGCATGTCCACGTACGAACTGTAATGCACACATCTGAATAGCTGCTAATCGATTGATCTGAGGCTGGACAGGAACGGGAGAGATGAGAACAATGAGTTAATCTTTTTGCGACGGTAATGCTCACTTGAATTGTGTTTGAGCTTCTTGATCACGACCTCACTACTGTAGGATTGGTCCTCGAATACTATGGTTTTAGGCGCCAAAATATGTAAGAGAATTTAGGACATCAAAATTAAATAATTGTGGTATATCATAATAGTTTACGAGGTACAATTTTTGTTTTTACTTTAGACACTAAGTTTATTTAGACCGATATTATCCATTTCAATCCTCTTCGAACAAAATAGAAACCCTAAAGTTTTCTTGATGATGAATTACTCCATAAGTCTCCAGTACCAAAAGGAAAAACAGTTGATAAAGTTGTCCCGTCATATGAGTGTTTTACGAATTAGTTAAAGTTGTCCCGTCATATGAGAAGTAAAGTTCATTGTGTTTCTCACCTCCTCCAATAAGCGTGTGTGATGCGATCCTGAATGAGACAAAATTTATCAGTTATGTGAAATAGACAACAATTGTCTCAATTCATTTGAGAAACCGAAATGAGATGAAACTGTAATCGAACAACAAAAAACACGCTTCGAAGAGACAAAGAAGACTCGAGGAGAACGATTCCATGTTGTGTCGAGGTGGTGAAGCGACCATCTGAAAGTTTGATCAGAATCGGGGACATACCATGAACATCAAACAAGAAATCAAGATTGCATGTCATGTGATTGGAAGCCCTAGTGTCAATTATCAAAATTCGAGATAGAACGTACATGATAGTCTATCAGTAGCTGTATTGTTTCGCTCATTCAACATGTGTACTAGTGTCTTCCATTGTTGATCATTTAATCCATTGATCCCAAACCTATCAGCCTCTTTCATCATCACATTGGCTGAATGGAAAGACTTGATAGAGGAAATCGAGCTCCCGCCGGATGTAACAACGTGATTCGCACGAACTGCCTCCAAGGCGTGATTGCACGAAGGAGAAGTTGAGGTCGTCTGGAGTTTCGATGAAGGCTTTCCTTTTGATCTGTTTTTCCACCAAAGTGGGTATCCGATGTTGTGGAAGCAGTTTTCAGAGAGGTGACCTTGTCGGCCGCATGTGCAACATATGACTTTGTCGAATTTGTTGTTAAAGATTGGACGCGATTTTGAAACTATTTGAACTGCAAAGTTGACGCCTTCGTGTCGTTCTTCATCGATACTGTTGTTGATCTTCGACTCTTCATCTTGAACCAGAGCATTATAGGCTTCATCTAGCGTAGGAAGTGGAATGCGAGAGAGCAATGCTGATTTAATTGGCCCATAGACAGAGTCGTCTAAACCCATCAGGAACTGATGGAGCTTATCCTCTCGACGTTCTCGTTCAACTTCTTCCATGGTCCTGGCTTTTTGGTAGTCGCCCATGCTAGTCCACAAATTTGTGAGTTTGTTGTAGTACGTTGAGATTGGCAGTCCTTTTTGTCGACAATTTGCGAGATCTATTTTGAGTTGCTGCACCAGTTGGCCATTCTTCATAGCAAACCGCATTTGAATATGAGTCCAGAGACTGTGAGCATCGTCGTGGTGAAAGATCGATGAAGACAGTTTTGGATCGATAGTCAACCTTATCCATGAGACCACGAGAGCATTGTTGGCATGCCAATCTTCATAGTCCTCAGAGGTTTCTTCTGGTTCTATAATAGTTCCATCTGCAAATCCAAACTTCTTTCGCGCTCGGAGTGCTAGTCGTATGGAGACAGACCACTCATCGTAGTTTGGCCCGATCAAGAGTGACTTCGAGATCAAAGTTCCTGGATTATCTCCAATAGTGAGATCGTATGGCGAGATGGTGCGACGAATGCACTCCATGCGAATATGAGTTTGTGAAGTTGTATCGTCAGACATGATTAAGTTGACAGAATGATCGAATGAACTAAGGTGAGTAAAGGAGAGAAAAAATGAGCCAAGATCTGACAGAAGTTAATTTTTAGGTTTTAAGACTTTGAGACTATATACCCTATAAGAGGTTAAGACAACATTCTTATATAAGATTATGAATGTGTACAGATCCCAAAAATTTAAAGAAATATTTAGGTCTACATAAAAGGAAATACGTTCATACATGCAAGAAACTATATGTTCCACGGATGAAGTAAGTCCAATCAGCAGTAGGATTAAAAAACGAATATTACGTGGATTAAAAGGCTAAAAGCTATTGATAATATTAGTAATTTACATATTGAAAAGATGACTCAACCCAATTGAGAATGTTGAGAGCTCGTGGATATCATGTGGACGTTGCTTTGGGCGTGTTTACTTCATCGATCTTCCCAAACATTTTGTATGTTGTAAGCATATACATAAGCATTCCAAATTCAGTATATACAAATATATATATATAGCCTTATAATGATTAATAATACTCAATGTCTAAACTAAAATATATACATTATGTCAACTAAGAAAGGGTCAAACTTAATACTCCAGAATTGTTATTGTGAATTATTGAGGTTTCAAAGATTCTTATTGTGAAATTGTATCTCTTCTGGAAGAACTAATAAAAGGATTCTTATATATATACCTACAACATTCTTCTTGTTTAGTCCATCTTTTTTTTTCCTCAACTAATAGTCCATAATTTTAACAATGTTTAATTTTTAACTCCAAATATGTACAAGATCAAAGGATAACCATGGCTTCTGATTTATGATGTATTCTAATGATTCTTAATTAAACATATAAATGTTAGGCCTAATATCATATATAAAAAGAGAGGAGGGAGTGACTCCCGGCTTGACACGTGTCACCCATTTCTCTACAAAAAATATAAATACATATATGAAAGTACAAAATTTAACAAAAAAAATTCAATGGCACATTTGGCAAATGGTGTGTTGTGATGTTGAAGAGGTCATGAGTTCAATTCTCATTTTTCTCTTTTTAGTTTTAATTTTAAATTTTAGCAAAACGAAATAGTTTTGATTTTTTTTACACACGTAGTTTTTATGTTTATACATAGATAAATTTTAACAAAAGATAATTTAGATTATACGAATAAAATACTTTTAAATATAAGAAATTAAAAATAAATCTGAGCATTGCGGGGATAATTTCCTAATATTAATAACAAGTGCAACTTGATTGATCACTTGCTACGAATATTCTAAATTTGAGCCAATAACTAATGACACAGTAGTTGTAATAAAATACCCTCTTTTTGTCTTTTTCCTTTAAAACAAATAATAATATTGGATGGCCCAAAAACCGACTAAATTTGGAGATATAAATTTTTTTTACATTGAACACATGAGTCTTAAATATTGAACACCAAAATTTAGAGATATGAAAAAATTTTGAATATAAAAGAAAGGAGTATTGAAAATCTTTGATTTACTCCTTTCCTTCTTTTACATTGAACACAAAAATTTAGAGATATAACAAAAAAATTACATTCAAAATTCATCACCTCAAAAATAGTACTTAGAGTTGCGAATGAGAATTGAATATCAGTCTCTAGACTGTCATTTCTTTTAGCCAATCATTGTTAATAGACCAGGAAAATATCCCCTCTATATTAATTCAAAAGCATTTTTAAAGAATAACCTTAACGTATTAGTTACATGTATGTCATGATAACGTGTCATCTTCAGAATATATCTTAGAAAATATTTAAAATAAAGTTTTATTTACTAGAATAATTACAATATATGTCACTCATATATTTACTAACTAATCAAATTAAATATTAAAGAAATGATACATAATTATATCATATTAATTATTTCAAACAATTATTCTCATTGACAAACCTAGGGTCCAGTTGGGTGGTTATATATATGACCTACATGAATTTTAATTTTAATTCTAATTTTAATTTATTTTATGTATGGTTTAATTAATCATTTTAGATGATTTATGATATTTTTTCACATTTGATCCTATAAATTATTCCCTTATTACTGTCTCGATGTGGAAATTATTTAAAATATATTTTTTCTTTATAAATTAAGTATTTCACATTTGTTTTGAAAATTTTGAAACACATAAAACTCGAAAAAATCTTAAGCAATTTATTATATATTAATTATATATTAGTTCTATTTTTATGTAAGAATAATATCAAATAATTACAAGCAGAACAATATAATAATAAAAAGTGATATATATGATCATATATGAGATTTCTTTTTGTAATTGAAATGACTATAAAATATTACATATTTTATTTGTATAAACATATATAATATTTTGATATTTATGGTAATGACATTACGTAATTTCATAAGAAAACTAAACCTTATTTTAATTGAATCTAAGAATGCACCAAAAAACTGACACATCAACATATTAGTATAATCAAAATAAGTCTGGTTGCAACACCTAAGTAAAAAACAACTACTTTAATATATAGGGATAATCTGTAATCTTGAAATATATAGTTGTAATGTGAATTATATTAATCAGTCAATAGCATGTAATATAACAATCGGTCAATGACTTCGACACAAAAAAAAAAAAAAAAAAAAAAAGTCAAGAGGGTTGGACGAGTATACAACTAAATGAAACAAGAACAAATGATCATCTAAACGAGTTTACACATTCTTCATACAAATACAACATTCTCTGACTTAACTCTTCACAATTCACCTCGTAACTATGATCAATCTCTCCAACTTCAAGATGCAATGTGTAGAAAACTCTTTCTCCTTGTGACTTTGAAGATGAAACATCGACAAGAACAAACCCATCTTCTTCTAATCCACTCAACACATTAGATATCGAAAAGTTATGAATCTTAGACGATGAGATTTGAACCATAACTTCGTTTTCTCCAAGTTTAGTTGTAGAAACTGTTGAGACATAACTCGAGATTGCTTTTGGTTTTGGCTTAATGTAATATTGTTCCATGTCTCTTTGGCTCGATGCTCGCATTAAGAGTTCTTCTTTCTTCTGTATTAGCTTTTTGACTTGTTGTTGTAACTCCGGTATGTATTTTAAGCTCCGTGAAACCGTTGCGGGAATACTTAGCTTCTTCTACAAGAAAGTTAATATAAATAAAAATGGTTCTCAATATTCTTCTTTATACACGTCAATGGTCAAATTACTAGATTTTGATGGATCCGAATAAATTTGAAATAGAAGATATTGAATCGAAAAGAAATTAACAAAATAATTAAATGGGTCATAAATTTTTATAAATAAAGAACCAAAATCGATATCAAACTAAGAACCAAATGAATATCTGATATATCTGTAATAAAATTAAATAATAAAAATATTAGTTATATCTAATTCTAATTAAGCTATTATTTCTTAAGATTAGTTATTTAAAAAAAAAATATATTTTCGGATAATTTCGAACAATTTAGGTTAAAAAACTGGATTAAATTAGTAAAAAAATTATTCAAAAAAATTTCATGTTAAAATACTTGAAAATATCGGCAACCAAACTAAACCCAAACTAAACCCGAATAGCTCATAAAATTTTATATTTAAATAACCGAAATGAATATGAACCAAACCGAACCAAAGTCTCATGTCTAGATGTCATAATGCATACAAATCAGAATATTTATTGGAGCAANATAATGCATACAAATCAGAATATTTATTGGAGCAATCACTTACCGATTGATCAGAAGCTGGAAGACAATGACGGAGAGATGAGAACAATGAGTTAATCTTCTTACGACGATCAC
>OVAO01004665.1:0-10014 GCA_900406285.1 Biscutella auriculata
TCAGTAATAAAACCATACTCGAGCCACAACGATGAATAAGTTGTAAATACAGTATTTTGGATCCAGAATACGTTTTCTGGATACATAACACTTAATCTGATCTGATTTCTTGATTAAATGTTCTGCTCTGGATCCAGAAAACGTTTTCCTAAATCCAGAACACGTAGTCTGTTCTGCTTTGTTAATTACATGTTCTTGGTCTGGATCCATATTCTGGATCCAGAAAACGTTTTCTAGATCCAGAACACGTNATCCAGAACACGTAGTTTGTTCTACTTTGTTAATTACATGTTCTTGGTCTGGATCCATATTCTGGATCCAGAAAACGTTCTCTAGATCCAGAACACGTGTCATTTTCTGGATCCAGATTCTGGATCCAGATCCAGAACATATAATTAACAAAGCAGAACAGACTATGTGTTCTTGATCCAGAGCAGATCATCAACATACATACTTGATCGAGTTCTTGCGGAATTGACGATGATATGATCGAGTATAGTTGACGATATATACATCTTAATTCTTGCGGAATTGAAGATATGATCGACCGTGGTTGAACGAATTCGTCGACTTTGTCCAAAAACTTGCAGTTTAACTCCAAAACATGATCGGCAATGAAGAAGAAATCGGAGCAGTAGAAGTCTTGATCAAGATTGGCTCGATAATGAAGAATGTAGATTGTGTATTCAAATTCAGTTACCATAATTAACTCATTAATTAAGTAAAATTACCTTAAGGAAAAAGATTTAGTAAATGTTCTACATTTAATTTAAACTACCGATTTTTTCTCAACAATTAATGAAGGTTAATTTGGTCACTTATTGAACAAAATACATGAAGGTTTAATATCACAAACATAGAGGAAAAAAAGGCCATTTGAAAAATTCTCCCTTAAAACAATTCTAGTGTTGACACATAAACTGGTGTTGACAGATACGCAAAATACTTCTAGTGATGACACGTAAAATGATTCTCTTTTAATATATAGGGATTCATATTTTCAAATAAGGTTCTGGTTTTTTCCCACGTCTAGATAACGGTTTTTATTTCAGGTAAATTTGTATGCTGATGCAGAGACTCCAGAACTATTTGGTAAGATGACAATGAGAATCGGCTTCTTTATACGTCTCGTCTCGTCTCATGGGTTTGAGTATTATTATTATATTCATGTTCATGATTAAAACATCTTCAGGTAAAGAACACACACTTGTCTTATCCAATCATCGAAGTGACAATTGACTGTCTGATCTTAGGTTGGTCAATGTGGTTTTCAGATTACATCTTCTTGGAAAAAAGTTGGGCTAAGGATGAGAATACCCTCGAGGTTAAGACTTCTTTCGGTTAATCTATAAAAAAGAATGGATTTTTTGCAGACAGGGTTTACACAACTGGAGGACTTTCCTAAAACGTTCTGGTTGGCTCTTTTCGTCATAGGAACTCGATTCACTCAAGAAAATCTTGAAGCTGCTCAAGATTATGCCTCTACAAAAGGCTTACCATCTCCTCGCAATGTTTTGATTCCTCGTACTAAGGGATTTGTTTCGGCAGTAACTCACATACTATTTATGATTGTTCCTGCTATTTATGATTGCACCTTCGCCGTTCATCAAAAGCAATCAACACCAACACTGCTTAGGATGTTCAGTGGCCAATCATCAGAGGTTGCAAAAGATTTTCAATGTGCTCTCTCGTTCCAAGTCTACTCTCACTTATTAAGAGAAAGCTCTCTGTTTTCTTCTTTCTTTGAAGGTGAATTTGCATATGAGACGTTATAAAATGAGCGAATTGCCAGAATCCACGAATGACATTGCACAATGGTGCCATGATCTGTTCATCGCCAAGGTCTTTACAATCAAACCTTTGCTCATCTCAAGACTTTTCGACTCTCATCTTTTTACTTTAAAAAAAAAAATTAGGATGCTCAACTTGAAAACTACGTCACAAACAATGTGTTCAGCGATTTGGACGCTCACCAAATTGGAGTCTTTGATTGTAAGTCACGTGAAAATAAAACTATAAAACTTTTGACTCTCTAATGAAACAACCTGTAAATGATGTTGCGGTCTGGATATAGGTCGTCATAACTTGGTCATGTGTCCTTATATACGGCGGTTTCAAGTTACTTCAATGGCTCTCCATGGTTGCCTTGTGGAAGATCATGTGTTTGTTTGCCTTCTTCTTGGTGATTGCAACTATAACAATGCAATTTCTTATCCAGTCCTTCCGGTCACAGCTCTCAACTCCTGCCAAGAAACCTATTTAAGAATTGTTACCTTCCAAACAGAGCCTTAGCATTGCCTTGATTCTTCTTCAAACGAATAACTCTTAGTTTATAATGTATTATGTATCACTGAAGATATACAGAGACTTTTAGCAGTCTCGTTCAATCACATTGGCTTGGAAGTAAACTCAACGAGCTCCGCATATGTCTTCCAAGCAAATGTAAGCAATCATAGATCTTCTCATGTTCCGGTCTCGATTTATCCCTGACGATGAATTCACAGACAACTCCATTAACCTCAATAGAACTGCATCCCGGAATCTTCTCTACACCTCTCTCATTCATCATCCTCCTCGCTCTCTTTGCATCCTCCCACATTTTCGCCTCTCCATACATACCATCCAACAACACATAGATCCCACTATCATCGGGATCAAGTTCTAGAAGCTCCTTAGCTGCTTTCTCTCCCAATTCAACATTACCGTGCATCCTGCAACCGAATAATAAAGCTCCCCAAACTGCAGCATCTGCCTCCATTGGCATACTCTCCATGAGCCTCTTTGCTTCTTCCAGTTGCCCAGCTCTTCCTAGAAGGTCTACCATAATAGAGTAATGTTTCAATTGGGGATTTAAGTTAAATCTAGACTTCATCTGGGAGAAATAATCACGACCGGTTTGGACCATTCCTGCATGGCAACAAGCTGATAGAACCCCTATAAAAGTTATCTCATCAGGGGCTAAACCTGCATCAATCATTTGATTGAAGTATGAAACAGCAGCAGCTGCATCTCCATGAAGGGCCAAGCCTCCGATTATCGCTGTGTATGTAAGCGAGTTTCTTGTTTGAATTCCATGAAAAACATTGCGAGCTTCTGAGATGTTACCACATTTAGCGTACATGTCGACCAATGAAGTTCCTAGTGCAACGTTGAGACTAAGGTTATGTTTCTTGATATAACGATGGATCCAAATGCCAACATCAAGAGCACCAAGCTGAGAACACGCAGAGAGGCAATGGATCATGGTAATCTCATCAGGCTTCGTGTTGCTTGTTTGCATCTCCTGGAACAATGACAAGGCGTCTTGAGCACGCTCGGCGTGGACTGATCCACCAATTATCGCATTCCACAGCACGACATCGTTTTCTTCCATTTCATCAAAGAGCTTCCTTGCTACATCGATCAAGCCACACCTAGCATAGCCTGAAATCATAGTAGTCCAGGACACGATTGTTCTCTTTTCCAAATTATCAAATATTCTTTGTGCCTCTTGAATATCTCCGCATTTTGAGAACATATCCATCAGTGCATTTGCAAGGGGAACTGTCATTCTCAGTCCGTTTTCTTTTACGTATCCATAAAACTCTTTCCCTAGATTCAAATTTCCCAACATTGCACACGAAGAAACCAACCCAATCATAGTCACATCATCCGGCTTAACTCCTTCATATTCCATTTCCGTATACACCTGTATAGCCTTCTCCGCCTCGCCAGTCTTCTTGTACCCGTTAATCAAAGAGTTCCACGAAACCAAACCCCTAACTGGACTTTCATCGAACAGCTTCCTCGCATTTCCCATCTCATCACAAGAAGCAAACATATGAATCGACGCATTATGCACATGGCTAACCAATTCCAATCTCAGCTTAAGAACATGCCCAAGGATCATACGACCTAAACTACTCAACGTAAGCTCAGCACAAACCTTGAATAAAACCGGGAAAGTGAAATGATCCGGTCTTGACCCACCATGTCTAAGCATCTGCTTGTAGAGCAAAACCGCTTCTTTAGGATTATGGCTCTCGGAGAATCCTCTGATCGTTACATTCCAAGAGAATGCGTTAGGATTCTCCACACCTTCCAAAATCTTCACACAGTAACCGAGATAGCGAGATTCCGACAAGGCGCAGAAGGCAATTAGCCGACTTGTGGCGAAGGCATCCAGAATCAAGCCACTGATAATCATCTGAGCTTGAATTTGCTTCAGATGAAACAAATATTTGCATTTTTCGAGCAATGAAAGAAGAGGATTGTGGAGAACAAAACTGTGTGTGCAGTTCCAACTGATGGGTTTTTCTCTGTGATGAGGAAGGGAACGAGTTCGACGCTGAGACACAGAATACAGCGAGCGATGAAGTTTGGGTATCAGAGGAAGAAGAAGCTTTGCCTTGCTCACATTCGATATATTCATCGGTGTCGTCGGCGAATTCGCCGGAGACAAAAGTCGTTGACCTTATACTTGGGCTACAGGCCCAATCCGTTTGGGCTTTATGAAATAGTTTGGTCATTCCCGCTTAAATTAATATAAAAGGTTTAGTCAAATCCTTTACATAATAAGTTGATTAATTTGATTTATATTCTACACACCAACTTTGTCAGTCTTATTCCCCTTCAACAACTGTTTTAGTAAACAATTTTTTGTTTCTTGATAATTCCAAAAGAAAAACAGACCGAATATTAAAAATCTATATAAACAATTAAAGATTACAATATATCCCAATATATCTATTTGAATTGAATATTTTAAATATTCATAAAATTTTGAGAATCTGTGAAAATGATAATTTTTAAAAAGAAAAAATATGAGCTAAAGTGTATATATAATATATACGTAATAGTTACTTGAGCTAAAATTTTCAGAATTTGCAAAAACTATATTTCTAAGATCGCAAAATTGTATCATTTTTTCAAAATCACCAAAGTTAAAAAAAAATGATAGAGGAGAATAATTTCATCGTCTTTTGGTGATTTTGAAAATATGATTCAATTATGCGATCTAAGAAATATATTGTTTTCACAAATATAATGTTTTTTTGCATACTTAAAATTACTAAAGAGTTGCCAACAAAAAAAAGTTTTTAAATTATGGTATATGCATGTTTCGGTTCTACTCATCGTCTTTATCTGATCCATTTTTTCCGTTTGTTAGTTATTGTTGTTTTCATTTGCGGTTTAAACCTTGTAAAAATTCGTTCATATATATTTATTATATTTTTTTGAAATTTTTTTTTATGGTATATGAAAAAAAGTTTTTAAGTTAAATTTATGGGTTACAGTCTCTTAATATAAGAATGATATATGGTTTCCACTATATTTTGTCAGAGATTTCCGCTTTTAAAAATCAGTGTAACATGATATGTATTTATCCAACGAAATTTTATATCAAAATCAGTGGGACATTTTTTTTGGATTACCTAATTATAAAAAAATACATATAATATAGAGGGGTTTCAAAAAAAATATTATTCCAAAAAAATACAATAACTTTAGCTAGTGGTCACTTAGTGAATTATTATTGTCTTTTTAGGCCTAATTTCTAAAAACTAAAAAATGTTTGATAATCAAAGATTGATAGCATTATATATGTGCATGAACTTATGTCTTGAACAAGAATTAATATCAAGTTCGATTGATATCATGATGATAACCTTCACTTGTGCATATACACACTTATACATAGATACACAAGTGTGTATATATATATGCGTTATGATGTTACTAAATAAATTATATATAATATGTGTAAGAATGTAAGAGAATATCAAAATTAATTAAGTTGAGTTATTTTATATAAAAAAAACTGAGTTAATAGAATTGGGTGCATAGATAGATAAAAATGTTTGGAGAAGAGAGAACAAGGAAGAAACAGAAGACAAGAGACGGTTTGAAAGAACGTACTGATGCAATTGCAAATTGCTACCACAAAACATTCACACTCGTGCTATCTTGGGAACATCTCATGTTTTTATATTCTCTAATAGTTAATATATATAACATCAAGAACAAACTGTGTGTCAAAACTATATGGACTTTTATTCTAACATCTTCGTGTTCACACACATTGCTACCAACACATTTTACTTTCAAACCCACGATTTTTGACCCATCGATCACATGCATGACCTTACAATAAGCAAACAGCTTAAAAACTAGTAATCAATGTTACATCTAATTAAGTTTTCCTGAGTGTTAATTTTGTCATATATCTAATGAAAATGTTGATATATACAATGTTTCGATTCCCACTCAGTTTTTCTCTTGTCTATTTCGAGAAATTTGCCATCGAATTAGAACTTTATATAGTTCGGTCCACACAAAAGTTAGTACAATGTGATTTGATCACATATATAAAATCAGTACAACTAAAACTTACACACAAAAAAAAAAATTTATAAATAAATGGTGGGCATTCTGTTTGGTTGACTAATCTGTTAAATATTATTAAAACAAGTCTCGAGTTCAATGTGCATTCCTATGATACATCTACGAGACATGGCAACTGAGCAATCCATAAAGGACCATATCGTGTCATGTTACAAAGTGAAAGACCTGGTTCGATATTCATACTATATATATATGAAATAATGCAACCCTTTACAATTGCATGATTGATTTATTAAAAAGTTAAATTTATAAACAAATAAACATACATGATCTGGACGTAGCTGAATGTTTGCGAGAAATTAAAGAAAATGCAAATGTTAATAAGAAAATAATATAGATAGATTTAGGTTAAGGTGAATAAGAAAATGGAGTTGGCATTCCCAAGTAATATGTTTCTGAAACGGAGCCGACATGGAGACGAGACCACCAAAGCAAGTGCTGTCTTAGATCACAACTCTCTCTCTTTTCCCAAAGCCATCAATTTATCTTATCCCCACAAACACCTAATTGTCTATCAATATTTATATACTTTAAACCTTTCTCCATATTTAGATATTTACATAATTATCGGTATTCGATGTTTTGAGACATAGAAACAAGCCTCTATATCCTTCATTCATGTATATTATCCCTTCTATACGTTGTTATATCATTAGAACAATCATACAAATTTAATTGACATGAACTTAATTCGTAACGTGTACTTTTGTGATAACAAACAAACACAAGAGCTTAAAAACTTATTTAGTTATAAAAAAAATAGAAAGTTTACGACGTTTTATAAAATTAAAGAAAATTTACATAATACTTACTAGATCTAATGAACATTGGTGTAATAAGCTGTATTACGAAGGACGGGAGTTAGTGGAAATGATGTTCTCTATGATCCCTACTGTTTTGCCGAAAAAAGTAGGGAAGAGACTCTCAGGTATGAATATGACAGCAACATGAAGACTAAGATTCAATTTAGAATCCTCAGGTTATATACAACTAAAAGTTGAGCTATAGACTATGAAAATAATGATTATTTGCCTTTTTGTTAACCTGAATACTCTAGTTCAAAATCCATACTAGTTCTCCTAAAGTATATATAAGGGTCTAATATTTGACTTTATAGTGAATATACACTTACATAAAAGATCAACAATTGCGCGACTCCCAAAGATATATAGTTTCTTTTTTGCTTCTTCTTAGGTCTTTTCTCCCTTCTCCGTACTCTTTTCTTTTTATCATCATGAATATTTTCCACCGCTTCGTCACATCCCAAAAGTTACATACATATATATATATATAGACTCACACATCCATATATACACACTCACATCTCTACCTCCTCTCTCTCTCTCTATATCACAAACCCATCAACNTTCTGTAGCACAAACCCATCAACCATAGATACTGTGTTTTTCTTCTTCTTCTTCTTCTTCTTTCTCCCCTCAAAGTCATGTCTAATCCAGCTTGTTCCGATCCCTTNATATCACAAACCCATCAACCATAGATACTGTGTTTTTCTTCTTCTTCTTTCTCCCCTCAAAGTCATGTCTAATCCAGCTTGTTCCGATCCCTTTAACAATGGATTTGACCATACTAACTTCAACTACTCTACTTCTCTTTCTTACGTTTACAACTCTCACGGAAGCTTCTATTACCCTAATAACACAAACCCTAACTACACTACTCATCATACACCTATTTCAAATTTCCCTACCTCACCTCCACTCAGAGAAGCTCTTCCTCTTCTTAGCTTGAGCCCCATAAGACACCCAGAACAACAAGACCAAAACTATTCCATGGAAACGGATCAAATCAGCTCTTCAAACTTTCTTGATGATTCTCATGTAACTGTCGATCTTCATCTAGGGTTACCAAACTACGGTGGTGGTGGTGGTGGTGAGAGCATCGGGAGCTTTATCGTTCCTCCCGAAGCAACCATCGAAGATCAATATCAAGATCTTGATCATGAAGCAGGAGTAGAAGTCACAGTTGAGTCCCAGATTCATGATGATGATGATGTTGATCATGGAGATCTACATAGAGGTCATCACTATTGGATTCCTACTCCTACTCAGATTTTGATTGGTCCTACACAGTTCTCTTGTCCTCTATGCTTCAAGACGTTCAATAGATACAACAACATGCAGGTACTACACCATTTATCCAAGAATCAACTCTAGATTTCATTTCATATTAAATTTATTAATCCATAGTTTATTTCTGTGTTGTCTAAAAAAACGTTATTGATTCATGGGGTCTTTATGAGTACCTTTAATAGTAGCAATTAACAGCTACTTTTGGTAATCACTACTATGCCTTGATGTGTAGTAACTTGAGAATAATTAGCTTTTTTTAAAAATTGGATGGTTCACGTCAAATCAGGTTCAGGGTGTTGAATGATGATAATTGATAGCTATGTAAGATCAATTTATCAAATGGATTTAAGTCAGAAGATTTTCTTTAACCAACAGTCTTTTTTGTCAGACTTGCCCTGAAACATGCTTAGTCCACTTCCTTCTTTATTGTCCCTCTTGATTTTTGTGAACGCATAGACAAACTCCAATTTTTTTTTATTTTTTTTAAGAAAAAAGAAAGGAAGATAAGTGTCTATCAGATCCTTTGTGAATATAGTCTGTGTTTGTACTTATATGTTAAAACTAAAACCACTTCTTTCAAAAACTCACAACTTAACTTTTTTTTTTTTATTATTATTACTATAGATGCACATGTGGGGACATGGGTCACAATATAGAAAAGGACCAGAGTCGCTAAGAGGAACCCAACCAACAGGAATGTTAAGACTACCATGTTTCTGCTGTGCACCAGGCTGCAAGAACAACATTGACCACCCACGAGCCAAGCCCCTCAAGGACTTTCGAACACTCCAAACACACTACAAGCGCAAACATGGATCTAGACCTTTTGCTTGTCGTAGGTGTGGCAAGGCCTTTGCAGTTAAAGGAGATTGGAGAACACATGAGAAGAATTGTGGTAAGCTTTGGTATTGCTCTTGTGGCTCGGATTTTAAACATAAGAGGTCGCTTAAGGATCACGTTAAGGCCTTTGGGAATGGTCATGTTCCTTGTGGCATCGATAGTTTTGGAGGAGATCATGAGGACTACTACGAGGCTGCTTCTGATATCGAGCAACAAGATGATTGCAACAACAACAACAACAATGAGTTTTAATTAGGGTTTTGTTTTTCTTTCTTTCTCATGCATTAAATCAATTGTATGCATCTTTCATTTCCTTTTGTTTTGCTTTTCCTTTCTTACTTTTAAGTTTAAACTTCTAAATCTGTGCTGGTTTTTTATTAATTAGAAGTTAACTAATCTTAGTTTGTTCCGTTTGCTTGAGATAATCTTATTTATTTTCTTTTAAATCGAAGCAGATTAAAAGACTTAATTGTGTTATAATTTCAAACTAGAACTGAACCCGCGTTCAACGCGGATATTTTTTTATTTTGAAAATTTTAAATCTTAAAATATAAGAGAAAAATATTACAAATTTAAAAAAAAAAAAATAACAAAAAATATTCCTCTAAAAATATTTTTTTCAAAGATGTGATATATTTTGTCGAAAAATAATATTATTATATATTTGCCTAATAATAGTCCATTATAACCTTTATAGTAT
>OVAO01004667.1:0-10010 GCA_900406285.1 Biscutella auriculata
ACTGAAGCAATTCTTGCATTGCCAAACGCTGACATGTGGTGCAAAACAGGCTAGGAAGAGGCATTTGAAGATTGTGCTGTGTACCACACTGGCCAGTTCACTGTTAACATTTTGTACAGAATCCCACCATATTTAGAATTATCAAACTTGGTTCTTTTTTTCTTTCATTCTATTTTGTTTTTATCTTATATTTTGTGCCCATTTTCAATCAGAATTGACCAATGAAGAATCATATATTCTTTCAACTTTCTGCAACTTATACTCTTTAACAGATTCATCAGGATTGGTAACACAACAGTTTTTAATTTATGTGTTTTAACTGATCATTCTGTACCCTGAATTTGTGGTCGTGCATAGAGGAAAAATTCACATCTCTATGATGATTTAAACAGTTTCTCTATCAATACATCACTCTTTGCTGATAAGTGCAAGATGAAAGGTTATTAGTAGAAATGCGAGCGAGAAGCTGTAGCTATTCTAATTACAATCTCTGTCAAGTCTCCAAAGCCAGCATCCTTCACGTAGTGGTGATGGTGACTGCAAAACTCTTAAGCTTACCTCTATCAACAGCCTCTTGAGGTTTCACCTGAGAACATATATTTTGTTTAGTTGTCTTGTAACTTTGACAGCAGCTCGACTTGCAATGCCCATCCTCCTTCGCTTTCAAACTAGCTACCAAGGGATCAGCTGGACTTGAGCAACAACCTTTGCCCGAGACTTTCACTTCCTCTTTCTCATTTCTATCTTGATTGACTAATGTTGAAGAAGCTTTTTGTATTGAGCTTGTTCCACAACAAGCGGACTTGCAATCACCATTACCAGTGTCCCTGTCTAGTCCTATACCTTCCGAATGACCAGGCTTGTTATGACAGCTTTGGTTCGCCTCGCCTTGGTGTGGTTGGTGGTTAATCTTGTCACCACAACACCCCGAGTCATGGCTTTGTCCTAAAGCACTAGGTTTTTCACAACAGCTCTCTCTCACAAACCTTGCATTGTCTTTCTGTTTCTTCTCACAACAACCAGAGTGACCATGGCGCGAGCTGGTTTTAGCTGGTTTCATCACTTTCTCTTGGTTCTTTCCACAACAGCCTGACTTACAGTGCTTATCATTGCTCTTCAATAACAATCCTGCTTCCATATCCCCAGCAACATCACCTTCACTTTTCTCCGCAACTAAGACAAAGGAAGAAGAAGACGACCTGTGACATTTGTTTCCAGTTTTTTATCTATCCCGAAGCAACAACATGCTATTGAGGATCACAAGAAGACAAGTTCCCACATCTGCAAGCACAGCTGCCCAAATCAGTGGATGACCAGCAAAGGCCAAAGCAATAATTGCTCCTTTCATAGTGATGGACAAGACTACATTCTCCACGACTTTCCTTTTTGCTCTGCGTGCAAGCCTTATCGCTTGAGGTATTCTCCTCATATCATTCGACATCATAATTATGTCACAGGTTTGTGTTGCAAGTGCAGAGCCAGAAACTCCCATAGAGATACCAATATCAGCTGTAGCTAAAGCTGGTGCATCATTCAACCCATCTCCTCCCATACCTGTTGGTCCTTCTCTCTTAAACTCTTTGATGATTTCGGATTTACCTCTGGAAGAAGTTCCGCATGAACAATATCCATAGCATTCTCTAGCTGCTTGTTCAAGTTTACATCAGTCTAAGTTTCAATAGAAGCAACAAGCTCAACAAATTGATTCATCACCTGGTCTTGAGCATGCATCGCCGCGGCTTGGTTTTCTCCAGTAAGCATTGCAGTCTTGATTCCTAAAGATTTCAGTTCTTTCATAGCTTGAGCTACACCAGGTCTACAAGCATCTGAGAGATAGAATATTCCAGCTAGTCTTTCTCCAACGTAGACATATCCAACAGTTTTTCCTCCTTTGGTATCAACTTCAATATCTGGAACTGTGTACACACACCAAACCAAAGAAGCATCAGAGAGTGAAACAAAAACCAAAACATTGCATCAATTTCATACACACCTGATGAACACCCAGCTCTGAAAGCAATTCTTTTGTTACCGATATAGATTTCTTTGCCATCAATCTTCCCGTAAATTCCTTCTCCTGGAAAGTTGTGGTAGTCCTCGACCGCTTCAGGCTTAGGTTCAACAGAGACAGATTTGGCATAGTCTACAAGTGCAGAAGCCATTCGATGACTTGACTTGCTCTCTGCACTTGATACCCTAATAAAAGTCATAATCCACAACTCTCAGACAAGTCAACAAAACCGTAAGTGTCTTTAGTGAAGTGGTTAAAAGATTAGAACATGTGTTTCACCAGTAAAGCAAACTCTGGAAGCTTATATCTCTGGAAAGTAACTGGAAATTCATGACGATGAACTGCCCTCTTGTGATGGTTCCAGTTTTATCAAAAGCAATAATCTTTATCTTGGCTAAGGTCTCAAGATAATCAGCTCCTTTGATCAAAAGTCCTGATGTAGCTGCTCTTGTGAGTGCACAGAAAGTAGCTACTGGTGTAGAGAGGATAAGGCCACAAGGACAAGCACTCACTAACACAACTAATGCTAAGTGAAGCCAATGTTTCTGGTTGTGAACCTTCAACGCGAGTGGAATAGCCACAAAACATATTGATATTAGGATGATCACTGCATACAAAGCAATGGAATTTTGAGGTCTCAATCACTACACTAGGGCTGGCAAAAAATCCTGAAATTCGAATTCGACCCGAAAAATATCAATCCGAACTTGAATTAAAATATGAAAAACCCTAAAAGGATCCGGTATTATTTCTGATCCGGATAAAACCCGAATCGAACCCAGAACCCGAAATAGTCTAAAAAATCCGAAGTTAAGCAAAAAATGCAACATTTATTTTATCTTTAAATATTTGCTATATTTTTTATGTTTAAATCTTAGATTTTTAGATATTTAATATAGTCTCATGTTTAATTCTCAAGTTTATGTTTAGTTTTTGTATTTTTATATATATATTTTTAATGAAAATAATTTAAATTTTTAGGATTAAAAGTATTTCAAATACTTTTTATTATTTTGGTTGAAAAAAACCGAACCAAACAAAACCCGAAAATATTCCGGATTTCCCGACCTCAACCTGGATCCGAACCAAACCCGTATCAGAACCCTGAACGGTCCTCTAAAATTATCACAAAACCTAAAATTCGAATGGATCTTACCCTAATGGATATCCGAAAACCCACTCCTAAACACAACTCAAGAAATAGAAAAAATATAATGGAAAAAAACCCAAAATTAGTTACTGACCTGGAGTATAATACTTTGAACATTTTTCAATAAATCTCTGAGTTTCAGTTTTGCTGTTTTGAGCATCTTCCACTAGCTTTGCCATCTTCGCAACCACACAATCCTCAGCTAAAGCAGTGGTTTTCACAGTTATGTAACCTTCAAAAACACAAGAACTCGAAAAGATCAGACCATGAAAGTATCACACAGAGAAGTAGCAAAGATTGATGAGTCTTTTCTAATACCATTTAGATTGATGGTTCCAGCCCAAACAGTTTAATCCTTCAGTTTAGGCACAGGGAATGCTTCACCAGTCAAGGTTTTCTCATCAACTTCACAGTTTCCATTCACAACAACTCCATCAATTGATATGGTTTCACCAGTTTTAACTGCTATAACAGTGTTGATCTTAAGCTCATCCACTTCAACTTCTTCTCCAGCAGTCTCTGCAATTACTGCTTTCTGTGGAGCTAAATTCATCAGAGACTGCATCACTGAAGTGGCCTGAAATGTAGTCGATACTTCAGCAATCATAATTGAAACTTGAAACAAAAAAGGTAGAAGAAGAAGAAGAACAAAACCTTAAAGCTAGCTCTTGATTGGAGCCATTCAGCGATTGTGAATAAGAAGACAACTACTGCAGCTTCTGTGAAATCTTCCATACCTAGTGTTGCTCCCACTGTATGAAACAAATCAAGATTTAGATAATTAGTTGACTTTTTTCTTAGTATTTTAATGGTAACGTTAGGCCTGAGCAAATTAATCGAAACCGAAGAATCGCGTCCCAACTAGAACATAGAAAAAACTCGAATGAATATAAAATTTCACTATTCGAACTCAAACTTAAATATTCATTATTTATTAGTATTTTTTAATATTTTAAATACTTTATTCTCAATTTTATGTTTATTTATTAGAAGAATTAGAATTTTTATTATTGTTTTTCAATGTTTAATATTTTTGTAAAAAACATTTAGTATTAAGTTTTTAGTTTTAATTATTAGTTTTTATATATTTAATATATTTGGCATGTTCGAACAAAATCTAGAAGGATTAGAACCTGAATCTAGAAAAATAATCGAAATAGATCTTCTAAGTCTTACCTTGAACATTCAAAACCGAATGGATCTTTTCCGAACACCGAACTCTAAAAACATGATCATAACTCTTGAAGAAATGTAAAACATTACCAGTTATAACAACAAGTATGTTAATGTCTATTCTGAAACTTGCAATGGATGTTAAAGCTTTGGCGAATATCGGATAAATTCCGGCGAATACAGCTGCGACAGCGAGCGAACGGAATGGAGAGTAAACATATTTGAAGAATGAAAAGAGGAGAAGTACGCCGGAAACCACCGCAAAAGGACTTGGCCATTTATTTTTGAAATTGGTTTCTCCGTTACTCTTACATTAGCTTCTAACCTTGCTTGGTTTAGTGATTTAACTGCAACCACTTTAACTAAATTAGTTTCATATTTAAAAGTCAGAAAATGACGTTTGCGTTTTTGCAACAGCGACGCGAAACGCATCAAAATTGTTATTGAGAACTTTATTAAATTAGCGACCAAGGAAGTAGGGCGGGATATTTATTATTATTTTAAAATTATTTGATATATTTTAAAAAATTATATTAAAATTTTAAATATTTAATTTATTTTCATGTTTTATTCTTAAATTACGTTTATTTTATATATTTTTATGATATTTTTGGATGAGAATAGTTTAAAAAATTCGAACAGATTTAAAGTAGTATGTGAAAGATCTGAATTTAACACAAAATGTAATATTTATTATTATTTAAAATATTTCATATATTATTTAATGTTTAATAATAATATTTTATATATTTAATATATATATATATATATATATAATATCATGTTATATTCTAAACTTTATGTTTATTTTTGTATTTTTATAATAATTTTTGACGAAAATAGCTTAAACTTTTTAGTATTTCCAATACATTTTTAATATTTAGTTGAAAAGCCAACCCGAAAATATTTTAGATCTCTAATCGCGATCTCGATCCAAACCAAACATATACAAAAAAAATCTAAATAGATCTTTTAAAACTTATCCCAAATATCTAAATTTCAAATTAATTTTACCCGAATTCAAACGGATATCCAAACCGAACCTTCTTGAAAACTATTAAAGAAATGGAGAAATGATTAAAAAAAGAAAAAATTGGTTCCTTGTATTATTCGTATTAAAAGCTTTACCAATTTGTAAGGGTGAGATAATGAGAGTGTCGTGGACGACGATGACGGTTCTTGACGGTACAATCACTGAAAATTCGTTAATTCCGTCGACAGATTTGAGGATATTCTCAATCAACGGAACCTCCTATGTACAACAGATTCCAGGTATGTTTTGGGTCCGGGTTTAAAATGTTGAAAAAATCGAATGAGCCTAAATCTATTGGTAAATGAGACTTTGGGTTGGGCCGGGTTTAACCCGAAAACCATTTGGGTACCCGATAACCCGATTCGATAACAATACGTGTGAGTTATCGTCTTATGTTTGAATTTCAGTTTCTCATGTTTGGATGTTAGTTTTTAATGTTATGTTTGNCTGACCAGAAAGTTGTTAAAACAAATTTCTCAAAATCAAACCAAAACAATATGTTTACATTTGAGTTTTTTTTCAATGTTATTGACTATTTCAATTTTAATGACAACTTCTAAGTTTCAGGTTATTGAATACTTGCAGTTTTAATAATTTATAGTTGGATTCAACCCTTGCTCTGTCTAATACTTCGGGTTTTTTCAGGGTTTGGGTCCCAAAACCCGAAGCACCAATGACCCCGAACTAACCCAAGAGTTGTTAAGAACCCATATGGGTCGAATATTATTGGTAAAAACCAAACCGAACCCGACCCAAAACTGACCCATNTTATTATTGGTAAAAACCAAACTGAACCCGAAAAAAATAACCCGACCCAAAATCGACTCATTTCTAAAACCCGATTGGGCCAATTTCCCTTGGTAATTTCGACCCGAACCCGATTGGGCTCACCCGAAACCCGAATGGACGCCCGAACGCCCATGCCTAATCTTGGTCATCTTCTTCGACGCCATTTCACAGAGACTAAACTGTAAATCAAATCGGAAACAGAGATTATCGTAAGAATCTTGCATTTTGGAATTATATTTAAGGTACTAGCTAGACAACTTCATCTCTAGTACCAATAATATACAGTTTCACTATCAAAGTTAGAATTCATGAAATCTCTATGAAGAAAACAGAAGCATACCGGAGATTGAGACGGAGAACAATGACCGGATTGGACCGGACCGGTTCGGTTTGATAGATTGGTTTTGTTATAGAGAGATGATGATTTGAGGTGAAAGAAGATACGAGTAGGTGTTGCTTTATATAGGCATATTAATGGAGTCATAAAGTTTGATTAAGGATCATTGGTTTGGTGGGGTTCGTTAACATTTTTTAGTTACCATAATAACTAGACCATGATTACATTATTTCTTATATCATTTACTTTAGATACAAACCTAAAATCTACATTAGATTATGTTATAATTTGTATATCATTGTTCATAAATCCAAAACTTTAAACTAAGTAGAACTAAAACTCCGATTAAACAAATAATAATCTTTATCTATAAAATAAGTGTTGTTAGTTTACTGGGTATTTGCTAGGTAACACTAATTATTAGGTTAAGATTTTAGTTCACTGTCAGCGGTGTCGGCCCTGAGGGCAAGCATGCGTTTGTGGTCCTCAAGACAATAAATATTATTTCAGACTTGTTTGACAAAATTCTGCACTAGTTGAAGTGGTAAGGTATAGAAATAGAAGTCATAAATAAAAAAGTTATACTTCAAAATGGAGTAAAAAATGGGATTACTCCATATTTGGAGTAAAAAATGGAGTAACTCCATTTTGGAGTTGAAAATGGAGTGGGGTTGGAGGAGATTTTACTCCAAAATGGAATTTGGAGTGAGATTTGGAGTGGGGTTGGAGATGCCCTAAGTGCCTTGATTGGTAAATAGACGGTAGAGATTTTAATTACTTAAATATTTTTAAAGTCTATTTTTAAGCCAATCACATTTTTACTATAAAAATATATTTACCAACCTTTAAAATCTCTCACAGTTTAACTTCCTTTTTTTTTCTCTACGTTTTTTTATTTATTTCTAAAGTCTCTTATATGTGGTCTCAAGATTGTTGGATTTGATTCTAGACACTAATTGTGAGAATATTTGCTCATCTATCTTGTGAGAGTTTGAGTTAGTGGATCGATCTTTTGTGGAAAAAAATCAACTATGAATGATATTTTTGTTTAATTATTGGAAAAAAAATTTAAAAATGCTTTTTTCTCTTATATTTAAAATTTTTATGTTCTAAAATCTATGAAAAGAGATTTGGTTACAACAAGTTAGTAAATAAAATATAGACTTATGTGCAAAGAATATTTCGAATGTGAATTCCATACTACTGAGGTAGGCAGCTTCTTGTTGATTCATATTCTCTTAATATTCTCGTCTAATAGTAAAGTGAAATTTGATTTTATCCTGAAATAACATTAGTTTGAAAATAAGAAGATGAGAGAACAAGTTCGAAGCGTGACAAAATTAAGAATATGTTTTACGATATTATTAGAGTGTGAGATTGTTTTATGTTGGAAGTAGGGTTGTTAAAATAGATTAGTGGTAACAAGTGACGTTAGTCCAGTGGTAAAATATTTGGTATTATTGTTATCAGGTCGGGGCTTCGAGTCTCCGTGAGAGCATTTCTTCTCTCATTTATGAGAGTTTGGGTTAGTGGGCTGATCCATTTGTGGCCCACAAAAGTTGACAAAAAAAAAAAATATAGGTCAGTGGTTCGCGGATCTAAATGGACTAAATTAGATGGGTTGATTCGTATCCGTCTAATTAAATAGAAAAATATAAGGGTTTAAAATAGTTTATCCATTTAGAACTATTTATAAAAGGTGATTCATTTAGACCCATTTAATTTTTATTTTTAGGTCGGATTCGATTTGGATTTTGGGTCGGTTCGGATTCGTGTCGGGTTCGGATATTTTCAACCAAAAATATTAAAAAAATACTCCAAATACTAATTAACTCGAAAACTTAAAATATTGAATATTTAAGCTTAGGTTCAGATCTTTCAAGTGCCCTAGATATTTCGGTTCGGGTTCGATTTCGTTTTGTCGTATAATAAATTTTAGGACCCATTTCGAAGTTTCTCCGAATCCGAATTTGGATTCAATAATACATTCATATGTTTAGGTCTTGAATGACACTAGATTCTACGTTAGATTTTAGATTTAGATTTTGTAGAAACTGTTTTATTTTCCAATCAAGATTTTATAAAAAATAGATTCTCTTAATTTTAGGGAAACCAGTTTTTGAAGATTTTGACTATTTATACGTAGAATCTAAAATCTCTCATCTTGTAGTTTTTCACTTGAATAATCAAATTTTTTTGTCATATATATATATAGAATGTAATTTATTTTTATACTAAATTTAGTCATAAATAAAATCCCGTTAAGACAGAAGACTTACGCTATCCAATCTTTTAAAAAATTTAGTGATTTTTTCCAATAATATTATGTTTTAGTTAACGTAGTTAAAATATATAAATTAGTTGTATTTTTTGTCACTAAATGTTTTGTATTTAAATAATTAATATTTTAACAGTGTAGTTTGATAAATATATTATTGTAGTTAAATAAATAATACTTTATTATTTGTTATTAACCATCAATAAATTTTGGCCAATATAATTAATTCTTTATACACTCACATTGATACTCTTTAATAATTTTAGCCAATTATACAATGTAATCAATATTACATAAAATAAAATATATGTTATCTTATAGTTTATAATGTAATTAATATTTAATTTTAATTTATTGACACAATTATTAATTATTTTTATAACATGCTTAGAAATTATAGTAATTATATGTAGAATCTATGATATAAATAAAACTTATGTGTAATTTTCATTAGTATGTTATGTTTATAACTCTTTTTGTTAAAGAATAGGTACGATGAATTGAGGATAAATAATATTTTTCTTAAATAGATATAGTTTGTATTGTTTTTTTCTTAAAAATAATTTTATATGCATTTTCGATAATTATTTGGAATTTTCTAATTCTGCTTTTTAATAATTTTATTAATATATATATACATTTTCTATAATTATTTAATATTTTAGTTATTAATTTTATAAAGATAATAGATTTTATTAAATTAATTATATTTTTATATTTTAGTAACTAAAACAAAGACGTTAACAATAAAATTATATATTAAAATGTAAAATCTAAAAACCAAAACTAAAAATCACCATTCAAGATTTTACAAAACTAAAATCTACAGCAAAATCAAAAACTAAAAAAATCAAAATCTATAATCCAAAATCCAAAATCCAAAATCCAAAATCTAAAATCTAAAATCTAAAAAACAAAAACTACTCAAACATTCATAGCCTTAGTTCATAAAATCCGAACACTAAACCCGAAAACCCGAATACATCCAAATCTGAAGTTGAAACCCAAAATCTCAAAATCCAAAATTTATATCATTCTTGTTGTCGTCAATAATATAATTATGAACATAGTCTTCTTCATCATAATGATCATATAATCTTTTTATAAATGGATTGAGTTTTATCTTCAATATTTTCAACAACAAAAATTCGTGAGAGACAAAGTTGCTTAGTTTGTATATAAATTTATCTCAATTTTTATTACGAGAGATGTGTGATGCTTCAAAATTTTATAAAGTCT